>JAITYZ010001105.1:0-12428 GCA_027744595.1 Paronellides praefectus
CATAACCTTTGAGTTTAAACAACCGGAACAAAAAAGTGCTTGACTCCATTTTGATAATAAATTCCAAATATAGCAATAGCGAACGATGAATAGGGAAAGAGGAAAAAAGAGAGGAAGAGACTAAAAGTCAGGTTTTTTTCCTTCCTCCTTCAACATCCTCAAGTCAAGTATAAGTGTCAAGTACCATCCTCATTTTCCTGTAGTCAAATTGAATTCACCATATAAAAAAAACAACGTGATACTATTTCCAGTTGTTTGAATTTATAGATTTTCTCCAATACATTTACCCATGAATATACCTCATCTTATGAATATGCATTGTTATGTTGTTTTTAGCATAATATGGATGACTCAGCATGACGTATGTATCTATCGCCAACTCTAGTAGCAAAAAAACACACTTCTCGTACGTTTTTGAATTGCAAAGGATGTTAAGCGAAATTGACTGCAAAAATTGTAGAATATATGAGCTCAACACCCAACTCAAATTTAAAAAAATAAAATTACTAATAACCTCACCCAAACAAATATAAAAAACTTGAAGACCCGGATGGAATTCATAATGAATCGGCACACGTATTACCATCTGCTACCACTCATTTCATCACCAAGTATTCCTCACATTTCCTTTTTATATATGCGTACATACTTATTATATGAATTAGGTAATTTAATACCAGTAGGAATTTGATATAGGCACAAAAAATAAAAAAGTTATTAAAAAATTGCTGACTGCCACACAGTGGGGCTTATTTGATTGCTTTTAAAATAAATGTGTATAGTTCCTTCCGTTATGACTTCCTTCTTTAAATATAAAAAACAATCTTTCAAATGCGCCCTAAAACTGTGTGCAAACCTGCAAAGTGCAAACACATAAGAGCGTTAAGTTGACTTGAAGAGTTTTGTAAACGGGTAGGTCGGCTGTCGGCTCTGCTAGCCTGCATTAAGCTTTTTTTTGCAAAAAGAAGTAGGTAGTTACTTTTCATGGCCTTACATTTGCACGTGTAAATACTATACCAAAATACGTGGTGGTAGTAGGCCACAGCGAATTAAGTAAATAGTTTAAATGCTAAGTTGAGGTTATTAATAAGTATTATTAAATGGATGACATTTAAATGCGGAACATTAAGAGTGAAGCTGCTTAAATACTTGCTCTTTTCTCAAAAGGCAAACAAAATGAACACAATGTTGCAAATATTAAATATATAATATTTACCATTTACCACGTTTCACGATTTTTAAATTAAAAGTTTTAATGCAATTCAATTATAAATTTGTATACTTCAACACATACAGTATACCTATCTTGTATATTAATAATAGACTGCATGTGGAATAAAAGTTATACTTCAAAATTCAACAGCGTTTTACATTTGAAACTCGGTTATGCAATGCTAGTTTACTGAATCAAATTATTAAAAAAATCTTTACAGATGAGCCAACAAATTATCTACGCACCTATGCTCAATGAGTTTACATACATGGCAAATTGGTAATGTTTGCAAATTTATTTTAACCTTTTTTTCTAAACCCTTACGTGTTTGCAAACAAACAATATAAATTTAAATAAAACAGGTTTGGTTTTATAGGACAAAGCAAAAAAGAGCAACCAACAAAATTGTTTTTTTTTAAACTCATGTAACATGATAAACGCTCTTGATTGACGGTTGACTTATTTTACAGCCTGCTAACCATACAGTCCTAATTAGAATATTATTGATAATTATATGATTTAATGCTAAGAAGGCAAAGGATTTACGGATATTCCTGGTTTTTAAATAATTACAAAAAAATCTAGGTTACTTGGCTTGGCACGCTACCTGAGCATCATACGCACATTATGACCAGTCAATTGAATCTTTATGCTTTATATTTTCAAAGCAAGGATTATTTAATGATATGTTGTTGCTGCTGCTGTTGATGTTGATACTTTTATCATGGCCAAATATCTTGTATATGTATTACGTTTTTTTACAACATAAAAAACTTGAATTCAATAAATTGCCATTAAATTAATAAAAAAAAATATTGTGAGCATGCAATGCACAAAACCTACCCAAAAATAAAGCATGACAATGGCTGATGCTGGTGGTGAAAAACAGTGCATTAATATTATTATTATTATTTCCAATTTTAGTGCATTCTTTTTGGCTACCATGATCATGTCTGCGAATAAAGCAAAATCTCGTGTTTTATTTTAGAGTGCATCAAGGTGAAAAAAATGAACCCGGCACACCATTACTAACCATCACCACACCCATCCAACTTTAAATGAAAAGACTGCACACTGTGTTAAAATAATATGGAGGAAAACATCATAATATATCTTCATTCTCTTTCCCTTACACACAAGCCAAAAAAAACTAGCAAAAATTCACTTAAAGGGAGGGAGCGAAAACCCTATAATAACCATAATATATATATTTTTTTCACAATGAAAATCGTAATACCTACGCAATAACAATTCCTTATGTAAGAAGAATGATGATCTCACATGAACAAGATGATGGTTCTTTTCCATGCTCCACATACTGATTACTTAAACCACGACTATCACTATTATTTTCGTTGATGTGATTGTGACAGGTAGGCTTGCAGTTACAGTGGCACCACCAGAAACAGTAGTGATTCTTCAATTTTTTTCTGCGTTGTAATTCACAGTAGCTCACATCTCTCTCTCAGCAGTAGTCCATATTATTACACGGCAATATGGCTTATTAACTAACAACCAAGATAATCTATTATCA
The DNA here is from genome assembly GCA_027744595.1 of Paronellides praefectus. Classification (NCBI taxonomy): domain Eukaryota; kingdom Metazoa; phylum Arthropoda; class Collembola; order Entomobryomorpha; family Paronellidae; genus Paronellides; species Paronellides praefectus. The sequence goes on from JAITYZ010001105.1 coordinate 2,748, forward strand.
TCATCTTCCTTCTTTTATGCTTGTTTACGAGGAAGACAGCTAGTCTATATTATGGCTGGTGTTGCTAACTTCAGTTCACACGCTTGCTTGGAGACTTGCACACAAGAAACTACACTATATTATTATTTTCCTTCTTGTTTCTTCCCTTTTTGCTTGCAATGCAATGCAAAAAAATAGAAAAGCTTTTAACATGGGTCCGCTCGGTTCTGAAGTTCTGACCCGGCCAGACCATCATCATCCTCACATGAGGTTTTCTCTTCTCTTCATTTTTATCACATTATATTATCATCATAACATAATGTAACATGCACAAACACACGTAGGCCGAAGAGCATATCAGAAAGAAATCAAGCACAATAATAATAATAATAATAATATGGTGCCCTGCCCATTGTGGATGGATATAGAAAATGCGTACTGCTGCTGCTACATCATGATACCCCAGGGACTAATAAATAAACATTCAAGATAAGATACCTTTTAGCAATAACGAGATATTCTGCTGGCGAAGGATATCAAAATAATAATGATTTCGCAGGATTTTGTATAGTATAAACCAATGGATTTGTTATGTACCTACACACATCCATGCACTTTTGGGTGAGATGATGATGTGATGGGCTTTTAATAATACTGCTGAGCTCTGTATAAACCATATATGCAACGTGAAACGCCTCAAAAGATTCATTCTCCTCGTAACAAATTATGATATGAACAATATGATATGCAATCTGTTTTAATAGTAACATGTCATAATTTTTTTCCGCTCTTTGACTTCCTTTCTTCCCACATTTCGGCCAAGAGTGACTCCTTTACGACTTTACGACATGTATGTACATAGGTACAAGTATAAGTACCTACCACAAAAGGATACTTTATTTTCTTTACGTGCTACCTACATATATCCGCCACTACTACCACTATTACTACTGCAGTGAATCAGATGAATTGCAATTTGACCCATGTTCATGTATCATATCATCATCATTAATATGGATTTATAAGCTATAATGCGAATCATCATCAAAAGGAGAGGAGAGCATGATCATAAAACCCTATCGCTTATCTCAATAGGAAACTTAACATTGAACACGAAGAAAAAGGTTAAAAAAAGAAAGATGTGCACTCTTCTCCCTGCACCAATCTTTTATCGCTTCCTTTGACTTGGCAATTCTTCTTTCTTTTATGATTTGCTGTTACACTTTGCATATTATTTAGGTAGGCTAATGTTCATTAAAAAAAAAGTAGGGTATCATATTATCACTCAAAATATATGTATATATAAAAAGTATAAAATAACATGAGCTACATGAACATATTTATAAATCTGTAACATTTTTTTCTCTTCACTTGGCATATTACAATCACAATAATATATCGATGTAAAACAAACTAAAATTGAGATCACCACAAGAAAAAGTTATTATTCTTCATCATTACAATTTTGCAAACATGACAATTTTCATCAAACCTTTGTATCATTTTCCCTGAAAGAGGAAGTTGTATCCTGGTTCGTATATATGTGCATGTGATTATGATATGATTATGAACGAATGTAGGTATCAAGATAATGCAAACATGACAATGTTCATCAAACCTTTGTATCATTTTCCCTGAAAGAGGAAGTTGTATCCTGGTTCGTATATATGTGCATGTGATTATGATATGATTATGAACGAATGTAGGTATCAAGATAAAAAATGTTCTTGTTTGCATGTGCGCATCGTCATGCATCCTCGTAATAATCCATCTAGTAAAGGTGAGTAACAAAATTGTGTCTTGTAAAATGATTTACGAATATATTGTACTCTGCAGTTACAGTGTTTTTATTGCTGTGTGTGTAAAAACGACCAGGTGAAAAGTAGATCTTGTGATCCTACAACAACAACAACTTTTCAAGTAAATCCTCAACGTTCGTAAATCCTGTGCGTTGCTTTGGTGGGTTAGCCTTTACATGCGCATTTCAATCTCAACAACGTTTATAATGCATTTTATGGTATTATTGTATACGTGTTGCACAAAAATATAGCGGTACTTTTCACTGATGAAATACATTTGTGAATGATTCACACTCTCTGATGACCACCTTAATTAGTTAGGTCTCTCTTATCTGTCTGTTGGTCTAGGTTGCTATTTTGAAACTTTGTTTTGCTAAATCGCAAAAGTAAGAGAGACACGGACAACGACATGACATGATATGTATAAAAAATATTATGATTATATACCACGATGATGCCTTTACTTACACACTGCCAGTACTACCCTCCTTTTCTTGTCGTTTTCAAACTGATGATGTTCGTTAACAAAGCTTTGATGATGGTGATGATGATGATGACGACCAAGAAAATCAAGACACCAAAAAAACGAAAAGAAAAAAACGTTATTGTTGTGAACGCTCCTTTTGTGACTAATAATCCTACACGTATTGTTTAACAAAGAGCAAGGCAAGAGCAAAGTGCGTAAATTTTTAAGCTTTACTATAAGGTACGAAAAGAAGATAATGTGATGTTTAGTGGAATACAAGTTTTAAGTTTTTTTTCTGTTTACATGCGCTTTAGTAATGATGTGGCAAAAGGTAAAGCAAATAGAGCTAACCAGGTCAGCAAGGAATATATAATATATTTTTTCAGGTATGCACTAAACAAAAACGTAATAAACATCTCTCTTCTGCTGACTCGCTCTATACGCTCCCAAGAAAAAAGGAACAATGCAAGAGTGATGATGATGATGCAGGCAGGCATGTATGCATGATGCATATAAGTTTGTAAGTAGTACAATGTACCATGATGCATAATAATAACAGGTAGGAAAAAAGAGTAGAAGTTTTAAGAGTCAGAGTCCAAGCCAAAACCCGGTCTTGTACACAGTGGAATATATCATAAAGTGTCTGCATTTTGTCTGCAACACAATATGCAATTCTTCTTGACTAAAACTTTTATTATTTATGGGCATGCATGCACATTCGTGAGTATTTTTTATCCCTTCCTGCTTCTTATTGTATTGCTTATTATAAGCTCACCTGCATATAAGCATGCATCTCTTCTTTGTTGATCTCATGATCATCATTCATCTCTATTCTTCTGTATCTACCCAATTTTGAGAAGAATTATTCAATTCACTTGTTTCTTCTCTATACAAAAAATATTATTATTTTACTATATTTTTTTTTATTAATGTGAATAAAAATATAGATTTGTGTGTAAACGAAAAAAAAATAATAATAAAAAAATCAAACAAGATGTGCATTGTGCATGCACACACGCAGCCTTCACCCATAAACCATATTATCCAATTTTCGTGTGAATAGCTTCACCATTTTGCACCTTACTTGGGTTTAGTCTGGTTGTAAGTAAGTCAGCACAGTAATAACATCAAGTGTAATACATATTTATTCATTGCAATGCAATGCAAAAAAAATTAAGGATGGGATGCTTTGCAAAAAAAGCAACGCGTGAAACTGACATGGCATCATCATAAAAATAACTCAATGATACAAAAAAATTCAACAAAAATTGTGACCAATTTACCCAAATAAAATAAAATAAAATATTGACAAAAGTTTGCAATAAAACGTTTCTTTTCTTTATTTTTGTAAATGGGAAGAAAAAATGTGTGATGGGAGGATGGTTGTCGTGTGCCCTGCTGAAATGAACTGACTTTTTTTAATCGTTTACATAAATTCAACATATTTTATTGTTTTTTATATTATAGCCCTATCCTGTGTGTGTGCTTGATTCTTTTGTAAAGTATTTCAAATAACGGAAATCTTTATTTTATTTCCCTTTACTTTTATTGTACATTTACGATTTAAACAAAAAAAAATGTTTATGTTCATGTATAAATGTGCTTTGTTCACACACACAGGTTGCTTTTTCCTCTTTTAAAGGAATTGAATCCATTCACAATCAGCAGAACCTTATTCCTTATTAGAATACATTGACGTGGTTGGTGGGGATGAGACTGAGACTAGGTTACACATTTAACATTCTTAGATAACATCTTAACGAGACAGCGCACACATAATATAAACTTGATATTTTTTTTGTAACAATATCGCGCATCATTATCATCATCAGCAGCATCGCAGGTGGAAAATGTATGTCTTGTGTCTAGGTTTTTTATTTTCAGCTTCAAAAAACCTCAATGGTCATCAACCAAGCCACACATTTTCTTATTATTATGGAGGTATGCAATATGTCTGCTTTGTGTACTCTGTGTGCATCATCATCATCCATGCATGTCAATTCATTTCATGCAAGTGTATAAAGTATGCATGTAAATTTTTACTACCCTTTTATTACCCAACTTATGACTACGTAAAACAAAATCGATACAACATAAACCTCATATTATTGCAATAAATATCGACACGACCATATATATATTTAGGTATACGTGTACCATAATATGAAAATACCAGACCACAACTTCCTGTGCTCTACCTACATTTTTTTTCTTCTTGTTCATCAGTTCATACATCAGCCAACACAATCTTGAAAATGTAGGTATAAAAAAAAGAAATTGACAAGGTAAAGGTAAGAAAAAAGTATTACGATGACGAATGACAATTTTGTACAAGAACGTTAGTTACTGGGTACAAAAACCTTTCTACGTAGGAGCAACGGAAGAAGATCCTGATGCATGAAATTACTTCACTACATGCATGACATGACCTGTACACGGCCCTTTGAGATGAAAATATTATGGTGCATGTACACAGCATAATAATATGCTTCCTTATGAAACAGGTGAGTAGTATGAAATGAAACGCTGTTCACAAAGCCTTATATAATTTGTGTTCACTACACACTGTAGGCAAGATAAAACTTCTCAAAATTCCACATACGCAATTTTTTTTGGTGGAAAAGGAGATAAAGACGAGGAAGAGGCAGTTAAAGGCAGAATGCTACGAAATGTATGGATGTAAGTAGTTCAAATTTTAATTAAACTATGTCGCTGTGCATCCAAACTGCGGTATTAAACAGTTTTCATGCAATTTATATGTCAGCCGTCGTGTGTTCATCCAAAAATCAGTATTTTTACCGATTGTACCAAAGGTTATTTTAGTCCTAAAACGGTGCGTGCTTATGTCAGAATAGTTGAAGTTTAAAATGTGGAATCAAACTTTTGTGTATATAAATAATGCTTAAATTATGATCATGGAAAAAAGTTTTTAAACAATTAAACGTGCCTAAAATAAACGGGTCAAAATGTCACATTATTGAGAAGTAAAGTATGGAGGCATGCCATGAATATTCATTTTGATTTGTGATGAATGTCACATCCAGAATGTGACAGAGTACAAAAGTGGCCTTTGACTACTACTGATATTAATATGACCACTATGCAAAACACACGTTAAATTAAACGGTTCCAGCAGCAGCAGAATAATAATAAAATAATGCATGCTGTGACCTACAAAACTTTATTTTTAACAACTGTGAAACAATGAAATATAGTGAGTGTCATGGTCGTTTTTGGTGGTGGCGGTGGTGATGAGACGGAAGCGATTCTGCGGCTCGATATGGAGGCAATGTTTTGATACGGTAGTCTATGCACTATGTACACATTGTACACTGTACATGCGGTTATTGTTTTGTATTGTGTTGTTGAAAGGAGCAATTAATTTAATAATTAGAGACTATTATACTGCCACCATCATTTTCATCATCATCATCGCCACCAGCAGCAGCCTATTCATCTAATATGGGCACTAAACATGCATGACATGGTTTAATAATAATGGATATAAATGAATGGGAAAATGATTAGCGCAATTCCGCATGGATTCGGCAGTTACATTTGCATGTGTGGATCGCATGATTGCAGCGTGTACAAACATTGTACCGAAATGTAAAACAAGTGGTAAGAGAAATACAATGTATGCATGAAATCTCTGTATAATAAATTCATATTAACAGATAATCATCATCATCATCAAAGGGACTATAAGCAAAAGATAATAGGAAGGGAGAAGGTGTGTCAAGTTTTGAGGATTTGCATGTAAAGTAAATATAGAGCTGCTTTATCTAGTCCCAAAAATAACCTTCAGCGAATAAAAAAAATATATAAAAAATTTGAGAAGGTGTCGGCCAGGGTTTGGGTTTAGATTTTAAACCTGAACAAGAGCTTTTTTTATATAGCTCAGCACATGGCTATTTGAACGTGAATTATGATGAATGATGATGATTATTTGATTATGATGAATAGTTAAGATAATTGCTAGTGATTGCCTCCTTTAAAATAGACTCGTTTGCATACAGAGCAAGTGAAGATGTTATACTTACGAATGGCTTAATTATGATGAATAGTTAAGATAATTGCTAGTGATTGCCTCCTTTAAAATAGACTCGTTTGCATACAGAGCAAGTGAAGATGTTATACTTACGAATGGCTGGGCTTTTTGTTGTAATATTGATCATAAGGAATGTAATTCGAAGGGCGGAGTATGTTTAACACATCCAAAATTGGGTTTTTTAAACAAGTGAACAACCCATAATGGCAGCAGCATAGGTAATAATATAAAAAAAGTCGAACTAGACATACGACAAAACCAGAAGACCATGCCACTTTTCCGCATGACCATAAGTTCACACAGTAAACACATAAATAATTCATTTATCATTTAAAATAAGTAACCACTTTTTTATACTCAATTTTCTTATCTATCTTTCCATCAAACCAAATTTGAAGCATACAAAAGTACTCTCAGGTAAAAAAATAAAATCGAAATTTCGTTGCATGGCCATGGATGATAAAACCGTTTGTATGGAACGTAACCCATTTCTCACTCCTTTTAAAATACAAAAAAAAACATGGCTTTCATGGTCCATGCAACGCCTTTTCTTTTTTTTTAAACTTAAGTTATGCCCAATGTATTCTTATTTGACAGGTCTTGCGTCAAAAAATCGGCTGAAATGTTCAGAATAAAACAACGGGTAAAGGTTGAAAAATAAGCATTTGAACTGGGACGAGCAATTCGGCCTAAAAAATATTCATAAAAAAGTCTCCATTATTGGCATCTTGTGCCAAATGTGAGTGTAGTACATCAAGGCGTAGTCCCAAATGTGAGTATGTTTCGAAAATATTGGGCTCCCTCTGACTTGTTAACAAATCAGTAAAAAATTTGAATAAATGCAAATGGATATTAAAATGTACATTTCACTGTTAAAATAATTGTTGACCTTTGTTCGTGTCAGGACCAAAACACAATTCTGAATGAATCAAGGCCCTTTTTATTCAAGATTCAAGGGTATACTATTTTTTAAATAAAATCTCGTATGCGGTTTATCAATTCGAACTCAGGAGACCTGAGAATTTTTTGTGCGGGATTTTTTATAGCAAACTGGATCCGTGCATTTTAAGAGATATCGTCATCATGATGGATGAACAGACACCATTTTTACCGATATATGTACGAAATCCTCTTACTCAAATTCATTTTTTTAACGTAACAAATTGGTCTGGTATGAAGGTAACATGTTGTGTGTAGTTTTTGGTGTTAATCTTTGCCTCAATGCTTTATCGCTATCGTCTTTATTTTCCTGTACTATGACACAATTAGAAAAAACAGACCTCCTACTCGCATTTTCAATTCAAATCGCTGCATCTCCATCATCGTCGGTAGCAAAAAAAACACGTATTTTTTGTTATTGTTATCTTCGCTGCTGCTGCTACAAAGACGCAAAGTCAAAGAGTTGAATTGAACAAGAAGAACTACTATCATAGAGGATAGCGATATACAACATAATATATTTAGGAGACACATTTACAATTGCAATGACCACAACAACAAAAACAACAATAGCAGTATATAGAGACATAGTCACTCGTAACAAAAAAAACTGCTATTATAATACCCTTCAATTTCAAGTCATATAAAAGTTGTCAAGAGCAAGTTAAATATTATAAACGGTAGTGCTACTACTGGTGGTACTGGTGCAGTGTTTTTTATTTGTCTGTGTATTGTAGATTCTAGTTGTATTTTACACTGATTCTTACAATTTCCAATAGCAGTGAGCATGTTTGCATTAACATGAGCTACATATTGAGTACTACAAAAAAAACACAAAAAGTTTTTTTATGTACCAATTGTTATGTGCACAATCATTGTGNAGTTGAATTTTACACTGATTCTTACAATTTCCAATAGCAGTGAGCATGTTTGCATTAACATGAGCTACATATTGAGTACTACAAAAAAAAACACAAAAAGTTTTTTTATGTACCAATTGTTATGTGCACAATCATTGTGCCATGAATCTTCCGGGTTGGCTTTACATTATACATACATATTATTATATTATTATGTCTATGACTATGACGAAGCCATTCATATAGACTATATATTATACGTATATATCCATAATATACTAAATGGTCAATGTGTTTGCAATGATGATATTCACTTTAGTGCTTTTAGTAACAAGTAAAATGTAATATAACAAAAGAAACACATAAAGCGTATCTTTGCACTACGCATTAGATTGTTCATCATCATATAATCATCTTTCTTGTTTTTTTCTTTTTAAGTCCATGCAAGCATTATTATTACGACAGCGCTGTCAATATCGTCATCATCATCCACCCAAGACGATCATGCAAAAATTTATCTAACTGCACAAAAAACCACACACAAACAACTCAAGAGTGGTCGTGGTAAATCACATCACATAAATCGTGTCCGCATTTATATTGTCTTGTTGGTTTGATGCTTTAAAAAATACAAAAAATGATATTGTCAATAGGCTGGATTTGTTACAGCATTGCATTTTGCATTCATCATCATCATCATCAGGATGTTATTGCAATATAATAATATGTGTATGCACAATTTTTGTAAATTATCTTTTTGTCATTGAATAAAGTTGTGTCATAGAAAAAAATAGTATATCAACATCATAATATCATAACGTAACATATAAACTCCAATCTATAATAATTCTCATGGACGCAGCAGAACCGATATAGCTGTATGGCAGCTTCATATCAATTTGTAGATTTTGACCACAAAAAGTCATGTTATACGTGGTATACATTATTTATCTTTTTTGAATGCACTGTTGAATGTTTCTATTCTTTTTTATCAGTTAGTAAGACATGTATACAATATTGTACTACCCCTCTTTTGGTGGTGGTGGTAGCATGAAAAATTGGGATATTTTTTTTCTTTTTCACGTTTAACGTTCAGCTTAATAATAGCTTTAAGGAAAAATCCACGTTTAAAACCAAAAGAAAAGAGGGTAGTATGTATCTTTAAGATGACATAAGGATGATTAAAGAAAAAATGGTAAAAAATTTGCAATAGGCTTGCAATCATATTTTTTCCCATTGAATCATTCATCCATCATCGTCTCACCGCCATTATCATCATCATCATCATCATCATCACTATTTCTAATATATTATGGCGATGGTGATGTGATTACGAGTAGGATATTATTGGTTTGGTAGCCGCTGTTTTTCTGACTGTCAATGTGAATGTCATGATAATATTTTTTTTATTTGGCAATGACAGCAGCTCAGCACACTATTTACCTTTTCAAATATGGCTTCATGTATGAGAGTCCGTACTATTATTATTATTATTATTTTATTTGTGTAACTTTTTTTTCTAGACCCGATTGGCCATAAATAATCCCGATTGGTATGATAATTGAAAAACCATTGTTTATTTGTTGT
>JAITYZ010001106.1:0-16560 GCA_027744595.1 Paronellides praefectus
TTTCTATACATACTTCACTCTTTCACACAATATAACATATATATTTTTTTCCGAACAACAAGAGTAGCAAAGAGTAGTAGCAAAGGAGTAATAACGAATAACGATTTGTGTAGTAGAAGTGGTAGTATAGTTGCAGCACACAAGATACTCTTCTGCTGCTGATGATGACGACGACCATCATGGTGATGATGATTTAGCAGGAGTATAACAGTGGTAAAGCGGTAGCTAAGGTAAAGTCGTTCAATGACGATGCTGATAACTGTGTGTGTGTATGTGTCTATGCATGCGACTGTACATTATGGAAGGATGGAGATGATGGTGGAGGAAACACACACGCAAAGCATTATAGGCAAAATAAAGTTGTAATATTATGAGAATGAGAGAGAGAGAGAGAGCCAAGAGCTATTACTATTGCATCGTTACGTCCTTCTTAAAAGAGAGCAAGCACACTACTCACATAACGAACCAAACTTTATTTTCTGCTGATGCTTTATAAAGCTCATTCCTATTGCTTTTTTTGCTAACCTGGTGCTATAGTAGCAGAGGTGGTGGTGATGATGTTTTAGAAATCGGTGAAATAAAAAGAATAATATAGAATGGAATACATAGTGTATGGCTCATCTTCTACTTTTTTGCGCTCTCTCTCTTATTTTTATTCTTTCCTTTCTTTTTTTGCCACAAAACCCGTAATAATGGCATTTTTTCTCTTTTTTAGATATCCAGCTACCTATAGTCAAGACAGTAGTGTATATGTATGTATATTATAAAAAGGATAATATAATGTTGTAAAAGTAGCGGCCCATAACATTTGTACGCCAAATAAACTCACTTTACTTCAGACTTGACTTGTTCACTTTCACTTCATTCTTGAATGATGGCTCTGTGAGTAGTCAAGTGATATACCTTATTCTCTTATCAAGTCCATTTTTATGCCTTGCCTGATCGCGTCTGGAAAAAGACTACAAAAAAGAAAAGAAGCATTTTTCAATAATGATCTACTATTTTCAACAGCTATTCATTTTGTTTGTTTGTTGTTGTTGTTGTTGAAAATGAAGACGTTTTGAGAATTGATTTGCAAGAAAGGAGATAAGGGATGATGATGATGATGATTATCAGACCCTCTCATTCCACCACTGCTACTGCTACTGTTGCCCTTTGACTTGATTTGACTTGCTTCATATTTTTTCCCCTTGAGCTCTATCTCTCTCAGCAACGCAATGACACTTTTTCTGATCCCCTTGCTACTTACTACTCTATACTCTCTCTGGAAACTCCACTGGGGTATCATATCGGAATCATAATCATCATTATACTTGTCGTTCTTGTCATTCTCCATATACACAAGTTGACATGACTACTACATTGAGGATGTGACATCTTACTACTCTATACTCTCTCTGGAAACTCCACTGGGGTATCATATCGGAATCATAATCATCATTATACTTGTCGTTCTTGTCATTCTCCATATACACAAGTTGACTTGACTACTACATTGAGGATGTGACGATCATGATCATCATCTTAAGCGACATCATCGTCATAATCATCATTATGATACGTTGTTATTATGATCATTGTCTATCTATCTATTTTCACTGTGTGTTTGTCATGAAGTGAGACAGGTCTTCTCAACCAGCCAGTGAGAGAGAGAGAGTATCCTTGCCATTATAATTTTTATTCAGGAGCAACGACAACCAACTTTTTTTATTCTTTCTTCATCTGAGAGATCATGTTCATGTTCTGTCAGTGATAACAAACGATCTTTTTTCTTCTACTACTTTCTCTCCTGATATACCAACGACAACTTTTTTTATTCTTTCTTCATCTGAGAGATCATGTTCATGTTCTGTCAGTGATAACAAACGATCTTTTTTCTTCTACTACTTTCTCTCATGATATGGTAATGTATGCAAGAAAAAAAGTACATTGTACTCTCTCTGTCTCCCTGTAATAGTTTTTTCGTCTTCTTCTTCTTCTCCTCGCTGTCGTCAATATTCAAGTATTGGTGGTCGTGATGGTATTAGTATTATTATTATTATTACTCTTACTACTCTGTGTCTTTTCCCTATTATTATTGTTATAACTATTATTGATGCTGAGTCGACAGATTCCCGTATTATCTATCCAATATCTTCTCATTTCTTTTCTTTTTCTACTATGGCATCAACATATACATATCATATCATATAATATGCATATGTACTTCGTTACAAACTTTGGTTGCATAATATAATGATACACTTTTTCTGCCTTTTTTCTGAGTTATCTATTCCATCCCTGGATACTTTTATCTTGATAGAAAATAATATGTGAATGTTGATACGGTAAGAAGAAGAATACAGGAGAAGTTTATAGCTACATATATGCAAAAGTATGTTAAAGGAGGATGTAGGATGTATGCGTGTAAACTTTTTTATGATGACACCCGATTCTAATCATTATTATTGTAGTTGTATGGTATAAGGTCCTTCTTTTTGCGTACAGTCGTCGGATTTCATTGCATAGTAAAAAAAGGTTTGATGATAAAGTGCCTTGTGATTCTAATTCTGCCAGTATTGCTTCCTGTCTATATCCCACGTACATGGGAATATTATGTGTGTGCTCGACGTCGTCTGGTTTGATATAAAGTTTAGGACAGAATTGTAAAGCATGTAGATCTGCAACTGGTCCACTACGAAGTTTATATGTTGGGTATATAGTGAATTTAAAAAAAAGAGTTGAAGCTCTATTCATATCTCATAATAAAGTTTAAGTGTACATTTGGTATGTACCTAATAAATAGGCATACATATAATATGTAATGTATGTATGGGAATATGAAAATGAGATTTTCCACAGAAAAATAAAAATAATGACGCTTGTTTGCCGTCTGATCAAGTAAAACACGTACTGATTATGTATGTTTTTTTTGGGGGTATCGCTCCTATTTTTCTCCTCCCCCTCTACACAGAGAGAGTAAAGTAAAGGAGAAGGAAGGAAACGTGTGGGCACATACATGAGCCTGCGATGAGCTTTCCCCGAAAAATATATATTGTACTTATTGCAAAAGATAGAGAATGTGTGTTTGAGAGAGAGAAAGTGTCGATGAAGGAACGAGTAATAAAGCGGCAGTGGTAGTGGTGGTGGTAGTGATGGTCGGGCTTTGAGCCCGACATCTGCAATTCAAACCACAAAATTCCATTAAAATAAAATCACGTTGTTACAAATCAAAGTTCCCTTGGTGTATATCCTTGTAAAAGGACACTGCTGCAAATATTCATACTACTAAGAGTTGGTATATATACAACTTAAAATAATGATATTTACACCCTATTTCGCATGCAGCGTCACACACACACTTGGTATAAGAAATATAAAATAAAAATATTCACTTTGCTGCCGCCATTGTGAGTCGAATTGAGTGAAAGCAAGAAAATATATGTGTGTGCACGATACATACACACACACAACCAACATTACATCGATGATGTGATGTATGTTATACATTATATTATCATTTAGGTATTTAATGTAAAAAAATATGAAGCAAGTTAGTTTTATGGTAGGAAGGGAAATATTGGGAATATGAATACGAACACTGCACTCTACATACTAGATTCGGAGATTTATTTGTAAATTTTCCAGCCGCAAGCCCGAGTTCGTGATTTTTACCACGTTTTACGTTTTCTAGGCGATCAACAACAGCAGCAACAACAACTCAAACCACCCACACTGCATCTTTACATGAATTTTTTTATGTAACTAGCTTGGTTATATCGTATAGAAGGTGAGAGAGGGATAGAAGAAAAAGTGTATAAATTCCAAGAAGGCATGTTGTCTTGTCTCAATGTTTGTAGGTAGATAGTCACCCAGCTGGATATTATTATCATCAAGTAAATTATTATACCGGTTATTTGTCGAATTGCTAGAAAATAAAAAGTAAAATAGAGAAAAATGCAAAGTTTTTTTTGTATTTTTGGAAAAATAACTTTCCATCTTTATTCTTTATGCTCTCCCATTCTTCTGTCGTTCTGTCTTTTTTGTTCCCTTCTCTTTTCAAAATTTATTTTGCTTTATCACCTGCACAAGTAAAGACAAGTGTGTTGTAGTAAATTTTTATATTACAAATTTGTATCATTTTACCAACATGAAATAAGAATCTTTTTTGTTCCCTTCTCTCTTTTCAAAATTTATTTTGCTTTATCACCTGCACAAGTAAAGACAAGTGTGTTGTAGTAAATTTTTATATTACAAATTTGTATCATTTTACCAACATGAAATAAGGGAGAGAATAGAATAGAATATTATAGAAACAGAGAGACAAGCACATACAACTCTGAATTGAAAAACAAAAAAGAGAGAGCTTCCTGGGCTTAACCCGAGAAAATGGAGAAAGTGAAAGGATAAAAGTTATTTGCCTCACCACACGATAGTTTTATATATTTTTTTCATCTTGTCTGCCTTGCTGCCTGCCTGCTTGTTTGAAAAAAAAACTCAAAACTCAAAGTTCCACAAAAAAGCGTACATACATTAGACTCACAACTCTCTCTACTTTTTGCTACGTGTTTACTGACACACACACACTTTATTTTGTGCATATCAAAACACAAGCATGCTTTTTTCACCTACGAAAAAAAGAAGAATAACTAAAAAAAATAGTTGAATTGTTCGGTTTGTCAAAATAGTGTGTAGCAGTAAAAGTAGCACGTTAAATTGCACACTTTGAAGTATTACTGCTCACCAGACAGGAATACCTAAAGTAGCGACATATCTTCATCCAGAAAATAAAGCAGGAGTAGTAGTAGCATTGCAGATAGGACAAAAAAGTGAGCATAAAGCTGTGGAGAAAAAAATCATTTTGCTTTTTTAGTTCTTTTCGTGCTACTACAACAAACCAGCAGCAGTATGCAAGCATTCATGCAAGCGTGCATGCTCCTTTTTGGTACACAGGGAAAGTTTCCGTTTCATTTGTCAAAGTCGCCACTATCTTACCTCACAGCACATTATTTTCATGTTTTATATGTTTTCCTCTAGAATAATAATAATGACGAGAAGGACGAGTTGTGCAGTGGTGGTAGCAAAATAGCTGCAGCAGTGGTAGTGAAGGTAGAGTATTAGGTAGCAAATGACTATGACTACATGATACGATGATGATGATGGGGATGCCTCCGCGTGCGATGATGATATACTCCGTACCAAGTTTACAAGCAAAAAAATTTTCCTAAAACCCACACACATTCTAAAGCTTTTTTTATTTCTTCCCCTACAAATATTACTGGTTGTACTATGTAGTTGCCATGAATCCCGTAATAATATATTACCTTTTGAAATTTCCAACCAGAGAAACACACAAACGACAAGTTTTTTTGTCTATATTACTTTTCCAGATATATTCTAGAGCTGCTGGCTGTTACTACTGTTTGTGTACTCTGCTCTTGTCTATTAACCAGAGAAAACACACAAACGACAAGTTTTTTTGTCTATATTACTTTTCCAGATATATTCTAGAGCTGCTGGCTGTTACTACTGTTTGTGTACTCTGCTCTTGTCTATTGTGTCTATGTACAGGAATAATACTTGCAAACATTGTTATTATTATTAGTAGTAGTAATATAGTGTGTTATATTTATTATATAAAAGCAGGTAGAGTTACAAACATGTAATTTTTGTTTTTAAAAAAAGTCATGCCACAGAGTTTCAAGCCAAGAAAAAGTTCAAACAAAAAAGAGCAAACTTTTTTTTAGTTCTTGTCAGACAGTAACCACCACGTTATTGAAATGACTTGTTGGTGTTCCTGACTTGTGTAAAATGAAGTATTACATGACAAAAAAAGGTAACAACATAATAGTTGACGAGAATAGGCAATAAAACAACTCCCCAGAAACATCATATACGTGCCTATATGGAAATGTAGACAAATAAAATGAGAGTTTGCTTTCATAAATTCAGTTTTTTCTCCAGTTTCTATTAGCAAATTGATTAACAAACGAACAAAAAATTAAATATTTTTTGAAGGTGAAAGTATTTAGTATTTATTGATGCGTGGGGGTTGGCAAAATAAGGGAATAGTTTAGCATATTTTATGAGTAAATATACATGACGTAATATGTCAGTGTAACTTAATAAAAAAATATATGCATGATGCGTAGTAGAGGAATATATTAAAACATGACTTGTGTTAAAAAGGCTAAAAATACCCAACACTACCCGCTTTAAACTGTCACCACACCGACTTTTATATTTTTTTAGCCTACTTTACGGACAACAACGCAACCTGTGTATGCATCTCTTCACACTCTAAAATCATACAAAAAAATTATCTTCAGACAGATTCAGAAAATGTCAACTACTTTTGCAAAGTAAATCCTTGGCATACAATAAGAAGGAAAGAAAAGGATATTTTTTATTGGAAACTGGATTCGACAATGACAATACAGAAAAAAATTCTCCTTCCATTTTCACTACCAGCAAATATATACTCCTTACTGCAAAAGTATATTACTTCACATGCTTTTATGCCAAAATATAACTGGAGAATCAAACAGCATACTGTTACACCACAAGTATACATATATCATCGTGATGACGATGATGATCATCATCCCCCGATTTTTATATCTTTTCCCCCTAATTTTTTCCACTCAACTGGAAAACATTTCACAAAAAGCAGGCATGCATGCGAAAGAGAAGAGAGAGTTAAAGTATTTTATAAAGTTTGAGTGAGTGAACTTCAGAGTATAACAGCAGGTATATATATAGCATTATATATAAATGTACAACAATCAAAAGATAAAAAAATCTTGTCTGTTGTCAGCCTACCATGCATAGTACTTTTTTGCCTTGAGGATGATAAAATCAAATGGTGTTACTACTTGCTACTTTGCTGATACATGTTCCTACAACACACAAGACACACACCAGAATATGAAGAGTAATGGTTATAGAGGTGAAAAACATGAAAATAAAATGGTTGGAATGTTAAAGAACATGGAGGAAGACGAAATAAAGTATAAAGTAAGACGACGACCTGAGGCGCGTATAACAGCAGCGTAAAGTTGAGCAAAGTCTCTTGCGTACAGAAAATTGTACATGGTAGTAATAATAATAATAATAATGTATGCATAGTATGCATACTAGTCAATATAAAAAAGTATAATGTAATGCAATAATATGGCAGACTTGGTATATTATCATATTTTGTCAAGGGAAAAAAGGCAAACAAGAATAGAAAAAAATTCCAATACGTTTACGATAAATATGCTTTATCACTCGCAGATATATACAACTTAAGTATAACATGGCATGATGGAACCAGAAAAAAATATCGTTTTGAAAGAAATCGAATGACAAAGTTGAAAAAAAATATATATAAATATAAATACCTATATATATATATACATTTAGTAAAATATCAAGTGGAGGAAAAATGCTGTCCAACTTTTCACTACAATTGTTTAGTTTACACAATAATGCGAATGTCGACATTCTATATGCATAGGTATGTATACAATTCTATTGTGGATGAGAGTCTATTTATATTATATATAATATATATCTTTTGCTTTGTCACATATATTTCGAAACTAAACTATAAATATTCAAAGTAAAGTGTACACGCAATAAAAAATAAGATAATATCCTTATAAAGATATACAGTAGTTTGAGTCTGCTTCTTCAAGAATTGTATCCCATCATGTTACAAAAATATAAATAAATAAAATCCAGAGTAGAAGTGTTTTGTGAACCGCTACAAATAGTAAGATGGTGGGAAAAAATGTGAATGTAAACTTTCAATAAAAACAGCCTTCTTCTTCGTTTTCGTTTTGAAGGGACCCAGTAGTCTACATAGGTATTGTAGATTTTTTTCCGTAGAAGGTTACATTTCTTTTGTTGAGGATCTAATATAAAAATCTTGTGTGGGAGAGTGAGGGAGAGAAGAAGAGAACGGGGAAAATGTCTTGTTGTTAACTTGTTAGAGAACTCTATGCTTGTTGAGATGAATTGGTGACAAAAAAAATCTTTGCATTGACTAGAAATGCGTTTTGTGTGAAAAGAAGATGTGACGACGATTTATATTTGTCGATACATGTCACAGATTGTAGAATAGGTAGGGAGTGCATACCTATATATATGCATGTGTGAAGAAATGCGAGGACATAAATATTTTGTTGTTGAATTTGGTGTGGTGGATTCGTTCGTTGTGTAAAAGAAAAAAATGTTTTTTATTCATCATTCTTCTTTCCTCAATTTGTTGTTGGCTGCTACCAGCACCACCGCTTGTATTATAAAGTGTGGAGACTGGTGAGAAGAAGAACTCTTTAAAAAATAAATAAAAAAGTGAAAAGGAGGTTAAAAAAGGAAAGCAAAGTATTTCCTTTGTAATCTGGGAATCTGAAACAAGAAAAATCTGTTTTCTATCGTTACACTGTGTCTTGTATTGTGGAATTTAAAGATTTATAGGCAGGGTTTTGACAATATGATATAATATGTCAAGGTTTTGACTGTGTATGTTCATGTCATCATTATAGAAACAACGGAAGATGGTGGACGGACAACCTACCTAAATATTACGGTGAATTGTAATATATTAAATTTCTAACTTTATTTTCAGCTATAACCATTGAACGGACTAAAACTTTTGAATCTATCATTGAAGCAGACGATGCTGCGTACAGTATATTTATTTAATGGCACGTAAGGCACGCACTGAAACACATCATGCACGGTTAATTCTTTTTTCTTACAAAAATGCACGAATATGAAAGCATAACTTTACGTTTAATCAATCAGTACCAATATTTATTTTAATTTTAGTGCATATTTTTATAATGGATTGGGTATCCAGTTCTTTTTACAAGAAAACAAGTTGTACAAAATTCAAAATCGGAGAGTAACTTTACGTTTAATCAATCAGTACAAATATTTATTTTAATTTTAGTGCATATTTTTATAATGGATTGGGTATCCAGTTCTTTTTACAAGAAAACAAGTTGTACAACATTCATCAGAATAATACCACATTGTTCACAATTTTTTTACTTCTTGCGAAACATTCAAAAAAACAAAGAAATTGAGCAAGAAAAAATAGACGAACACATTCTGCTTCTCTCCAACAAACTACTTTTATTCTTCTTTTTTTCTTTAGCTAGCCAGTCAGAGATATAACACTTTTTTCTGCTTCTTTGGTTCCACATCTTTTTTAGCAGCAGTTTTGAAGAGAAGATGATAGAATGCAAGTTAAGCTGGAATAATACATTTTTACCCGTTGNCTGGAATAATACATTTTTACCCGTTGTTACTTACCTCAGCTTCTCTAGCCAAATGTAAAAGGCTTTAGCTTAACTCTTTTCCCTCTCTCTCCTTCTTTCTTACTTTCTCTTTTTATTCTTTTGATGGCATACTTACTTACTTTACTATCAAGGATAAAAAAAACCAAGTAGAAGGAAAGGTGGAAGGAAGGAAAATCAACCAACTAGAACAAGAAAAAAAAACGTGAAGCCCAAGTTTTTACCAATATCAATCATCATACTACTCACACTACACTCGCCTTACTTCCTCCCGTCTGCTGGTCCTTTACAATTTTTTTCTCTCCTTCTTCTCTTCTTCTGTCTTCCTGCTTTATTCGTAAAAAAAAGTCTGAATGTGTGGCATGATGGCGTGTGTTGGATAGAAGGAACAGGAATACCACACTGGAAAAAAGAGAGAGAAAGAGTTCTAACTATTATTCTTCTTTCTCCACCTTCCTTATTTTTATTCTTCTTATTATTCACCATTCCATCTTCTTATTCTTTATGCTTCTTGAATAAAGCATATATTAGGTACACAAAATTCCTTTCTTTTTTGCTGCCTTCTGCTACTACTACTACTGCTGCTGCCTTGCTAACTTGATAATAAAGTTGAGAGTGTAACAAAAAAGAAATATATATCAGAATAGAAATAATAGATGGATAGAGAGAAAATAGAAAGAAACTGGTTTGAGCTGATGATATTGTGCTTGACTGGTAGTAGGTTTATAGGTATATTTAAAGCTGATCCAAAAAGAAATCAAATCGTTATAGTAATAACAGAGTCGTGTATAGATTTTCAGTTTTTTTTAAAAAAAAGGAAGAAGAGATATTGCGTTCTATAATAATAGGTAATCGTGTACTATAAGTGCATATTATCCACCTATATTTTTGTACGTGTATGTATATCTGTTTGTGTAACCAAATATCTATAAAGACAGACTTTTTTATTATTATTCCTCTTCGTACTCAGCATATATACATAGGTGTATATACACTCTTCTCTCCAGTCTTGACTCAACTCATTCTACTCCTTTCAAGTCCAACTTTTACCGCATTTAAACACGCCAGCTGCTCCTCCTGACTGTCAAAGAGAAATGAAAACTTGGCGATGGAGAGAGAGAGAGAGAAGCAAGTCGGAAAAGTATACGATTTATTGGCAGCAATAGATCCTAATCAAACTCACACTTTTCACCCCTTGTTTCTTCTCAGAGTTTACTTTTAGTAATGTGGCCAACGTGTGTGTGTGTCTACTCACTTGGATTATTGGAGAGCGGGAGAAGAAGAAGAAGGAGAAGAAGAGAAAAGAAGAAAATGGCTACTTTTATTGGTGCTGCTGTTGGAATTATAATCTGATGGGTGAGCACACACACTCTCGCACAGGAGGAGAACAAGTAAAATATACAAGGAGGGAAAAAAATAATGTAGAAGGAGGAAATATAAAAGTCGTCCAAAGTACTTTTTGTGATGAAGCAGAAGGAGGAGAAGGGGAGGGAGTATATATATAGTATATTGTGTTTATAGAAACGGAACTTGTGAAGTGGAGACGTTGATGACAGGCTTTTAGCTGGTGTAATTTTCCTCAAAATTCAATTAATATGTGGAAAATTACTGGTAATACAGGAAAGAGGGAAATTGATAAAAGGAACAAGTAATGAAAGCTTTGCTGGATTGGAAATTATAAAGTTTTCTTACAATTCACATTTGTTGATGGGACATCAATTATCTATTCTAACTATGTAAATATTTAAGGACATGATAATATTTTAATGGCGTAAAGCTAAACAAATAGTCTCAAAACTGAATATTTGCAAAATATAAAATAGCGCATATTTCAAACATTATATAAATTAATATTTAATCCAATCGTAACGTCAACGTTGTGTAACACAACTTGTGTTGAATCATTTGCATTAAATATAATATGCTGTTTACCAGGTAGATAAGCTACGATATAATGATAAATTTATTATATTTGTCCATTGTAAAGGAACAAATCCAAATTATTTTTCTCTACCAGTCACTCTATTCCTCATGTTTATCTAGTCTATTCCGGTAGTCGGTTAGAATGAGTTTACTTGCATAATATAAAGCATACATACCTAGTTTTCTGTTTTTGTTCCTTTTACTCCAAAAAACGTTCAAACCAAAAAGCTCACGAGTGATTTTTTCTTTGCCTCAGAAAACTTCTCTCGTACAAACTAATACGTATGGGAAAACGTTTCATTATTATCAATATTATTAGGTAAAAATGCCATTTCTTTGTAACATTACTTCCTAACTAACACAACACATCTGCTAGAAATTCAAATAAAACCGCAAATTGCCTCTTTCCATTGTCTACGTACCTATTTATGTACCTTCTTCTTTTCCCGGTATATGAGGTGGTGATATTCTGATGGTTAGTTTGTTCCATTTTCGAAATAATCTTGGAAATGCACTACTATATATAGTTTTCTGTTTCTTATGTGCAATAACCGAATCTATAATATACTCACATGAATGTATGTATATTGGTGCTCACAGACTGAGGAATAGAGAGAAAAAGAGAAGAAAAAAACAATGAAATGGCTGTGTAACTATAGCACCATTGACATAACCATATCACCAATTTCATTTCATTTCATGTGAAGAAAAGCCATTGTACAATGTAAAACAACACAACATTGTAATGTTGTAGGGAAAAAAAGAAGAAGAAAAGAACAACCGGAGAGCAACCAATTCTCTTCTCATCGCGTTACTACTACTACCACCACCACACCGTGTGTGCACGCTGTTGTCAGAGAAAGAGAAACAATTTATTTTCCCCTCTCACTTTTTTCCTTTCTGACTGACTGCACTGAGTAGCTCAAGCTCTCAGGCAGGTCTCAGGTAGCAAAATAATAAGTATAGTCACCAGACATGCAAGTGTACATCCATTCCATATATATCTATATACATACAATACCTATATAGGTGTAATAGACATGCTACCACCAGTAGTGCATTTATTTCGTTAATGGTTCAAAAAGACTTTATTCTTCTCTCAGAATGATGGCAGCGGTGGTAGTGGTGGTGGTGGTGTGTGTGTTTGCCCTTCTTTTCAGGATAAGCTTAGTATGCATTTTTATGAGTTTTATGGACATTAAATACACCGAAAAAAAGGACGAACATAATATTGAAGCCACTCAAGTATATAATCGGGTAAACGGTATAAGCAGTAGTGTAAAAAAGCTTAGTGTAATAATAATATACCCCCCACAAAAAAAATTGTGTGTACATTCCAAGCATACCTATGTTTCTCATTTGGCGAGAAGCTCACCCACCTGTTCGTTTTCCAGCTAAAAAAGCAATGTGCACACTACACCTTCTTTACCACACTACACGACCACCACCACAAATAATGCAAAAAAAATTATTAACAAGAAACAAGAGAGAAAAAGGGATATAAAATAGGTACGTAAAAGCATAATACATGAGACACAAAATGGTAAGAAAAAAAAGTACGTAAGGTGCACAGAGAAAGATAGCTGGAGAGAAAGAGAAAAACGGCTCAAACAATAAATTCACTTGTTTCTTCATCCAAAAGGGATTTAACTTTCTCTTCTTTGGATTCTTTTGGTGGTAGTGTGTATTTGGGAGAGAAATCCTCATAAATATACAAAGAAATAATGCAATTTTAGTAGTAGGCTACACACATGTATGGCAAAAGAAAAAAAAGTACGTTTAGTGTATATACACGTGTAAAAAATAAGGTTTAAATTTGTTGGGTAATGCTAGACAAAAAAAAACGGGATTTTTTTGTATTTAAAGCTCTCTCTCTCTCTGAAGTACAAAAACACAAAAAAAAAATTTAACCAGAATCGCCTGGTCTTACTTTTTTGTGTTTAAGAAGAATACTTTACATGACTTGGTGTTTTTTTTCTATTGTCTTTTTTTTCAAGAACAGATAGCTAGCATGGCGTCTTCTAGTAATCAGCATGAGTCAGGCAAAGACAACAAGAAAAAAACAAGAGAATTAATTTCATGTCGTTTTTTAGTTTATTGTTCTTGTTCAATGAACTCGTTGAAATTCTTTGTGATTGTGTGGAAATGGGGTATAAAAACAAGAAAAATAAAAAATAAAATAAAATTAATACAAAACTTTTTTTCTACTTCTTTTGTTGGTACTACCCACTACTCACCATACTTGGTATACTGTTTTTTTTGTTATGTATATTTCCATCTAAAAGGGTTTGCTGATGAGTAAAATTTTAATTGGAAAGTAAACAAAGGACTTTTGGCTATTTTTTTCGCAGCAGAGCACCAATAATAATAACGTGCCTGCTGCTCCTCCTCTTCGTCTCATTTTGCTTGTTTGTTTGTTTTTGTTGTTTCACATTGATTTGTTCCAGATGTACTTTTTATTTTTTTTATTTTTTTTCAACTAAACTGTGTAAACATGAACAATACTAATAATAAGAAATACATATATTTATATATTGTATCAGTAAAAATATTATTATATAACAACAATAATTATTATTGTTATTGAAAGGAAAAAAAATAAAGTTAGTTGAGTTGCTTTTGTTGCCATTGTCAAACCATCAGTAAAGAAGAAAAAAGTAGAGTAAAAGCAATAAATGGAAATATAATCGCAAAATGGAATTGTCCTACACACATAATAATACACACAGAGAGGCAGGATGATGGGAGGAAGGAAAAAGAAAGGGTTACATCTCTTTTAATTCTCTGTGTGCTTGTGGTATTATTGTAGCAGAAAAAAAAGTTTATTTTAGCAGGAGACTAGCAGTAGTAGAAAATGGAGTCTTGAGTGGTCTTTGATGATGAAAACAAAGGAATATAAATGTCTTTTGTATTATTATACCAGAAAAACCATGTATTATTGCCTATATTTATATATGTTCCTTATACCTACTACCTATCCAGTGTATAGTAAAAGGGTATAAAAAACTGGGAATCAAGTGTATGAGCATTCGTTTTGAGACATTACTATATATTTTTTTCTCTTTTCACCCTTCATTCTTTCTCGCTTTTCACCACCACGTGAGAAAAAAATCGGTCCAGCAGCATGCATCCAGCAAACGAGACCAGCTTTCAAGTGAGGAGAAAGCAGTGTAGCAGTAGTGGTGACGGGAGAATAGGTATATGAGTGTATAGAGCAGTTGTAGTAGAGCTTTTTATGGTGATACTGACTTAAACTCAGAAAACCATTTTATTTTATTTTTTCTGAGGAAAATCAATTTTCTTTGACTTAAGACAGAGCAAACAACGTTATTTCAGTGTTGGTGGTATGTATAGTGCACACCACCACCACCACCACAGTAAACTCTATTTGAGATTGAGAGACTTTCATTCTCTTTCCACTTGTTTTCATACTTATCAATTCTACCAATAATACTATTGATAGACACACACAACCAGTCACTCTTTTTTCTCCTTTTTTCTTAACTAACTGTATACTTATTGAGTCTGTCTAAGAAGAGAGCAAGGTTGAAATGAAGTAGCCAGAAAGAAAAAGACAAAAAAGTAGGTAGTTTTTTATGTGTGATGTGAGTGAGGAAGGACTCTCTGACTCGCAGTGTTATAAAGTGCTTTTATTGCTGGATTTAAGTATATTAGCGGGATATACAGGAGTATACATATATGCCGTAAAAATGAAAAGTAAAGAGAGAGAGGTAACCTTATACAATTTACCTTACACGCACACACACATAACACAACTATATACATTACTCCCACAAATATATTCACTTACAGGAGAAAAGAGAGAGAAGGAGAAGCGGTTGTACAGATGGATGGACTTGAAAAGATGAGGGGTTTTGTTTGTGGAAAAAGCCACGGAAATGCCGTCCGTTTTCTTCTCTCTTTCTTTTCTGTTTTCTCTCTCTACCAAAAAATAGTCGCTTTGTGAGAGCCTTTGTCTCTCTTTCTTGTAAAAGCAACTTCGTTACCTTTAATTTCTTTTTCTTGTTTTATGCTTGCTGACTTTAGTTACTCAGTGCACTTTTTTCCCTGCCTTTCTCACAAGTCATAGAATAGGAATAAAAAACAATATATATACCTATTATGTGGTTGGAACAAAGTTCACTCATTTTCTACTATATATATATAGTCCTCTAGGTATACAGCTTTGGCTTTTTATGTGAAATTTATTATTATTGGAAAAATGAAACGTTTTTCAATTAATGTTTACCCCATCCCCCCATTTCTCCTCACACACACACACACGCATTAACCCGTACGTGTTATTTTAGAGTATATATGCTACTTGTTGTAGTGGTGGCCCTAGTAACAAAGCAATTGTCATCTTTATTCCTTTGGTTGTTAGAAAGCCATTTATAAAAAGGCTTTACGTTTATGGGAAAATCATGTTTTTTGAGTGACCTTACGAGACCTGTGTGCCAAAGTACAAAAAAAGTTACGATTATGGTATTGCTCTATTTATTTCCGTTTTTTTGGTTGGTGGAAAAGTAATGGGTTCTCAATAACAAAAAAAATATAAAAAATAAGAATTTAGTTTCCTAGTTTTGTATGCCATTATATTCTTATTTACAATGCACTATGCCATGAGAGTGTGAAGTGTAAGGGCTTTGCATGTTAAAATCTTGTTTGGAGTATTTTTTGAGGTGGCTTTTCCATTAAAATATATGCTTTCTTCTTTTCTTTTTCTTGCTGTTATGCATAAAGAAACAGGAAGCTTTTGGAAGTGAAGAAACACACACAATATTATTGTCATTATTCAAAAGCAAGAAAACTCAACACCTTTTTTATTTTATTTCCTTCTTTCATTTCATCTGCTTGCTACTCCAATTTTGTATTGCGATTGCATTGTCATATGCATTGACAGTGACAAGTGACAAATGAAACACATTATAAATTATACAAACTCGTTTGATACAAACTCGTTTTGGGAAAATATGAATATAATTGTGTGTGCCACAACAACAATAATATTTTGAGTTTTTATTTTTTATTTCTCATTTGTTTTTGAATTTCGTTTTGTCAAAACGTGAGACTCAGACAATCGACAGTTTTTGCTTTCTGCTGTTCCACAATTTTGGTCGTCTATTTATTTATTTTTTAAGGAAAAAAAACAAACTTTTCCTTTGGTTTGAGACACACAACACAAAACATTGGTGGAAGACTGTAGACTATGATCGTATACAGTAGTGAGGTATGTTGACACTGGAAAAGGAAAGAAAATAAATAGTAGCGTATGCATGTGCCCTGACAAAACTCATTCGTGTGCTTACTTACTTATGCCAAAATTGAATTGAATTGAGCCCGTTATACCAAAATACTCACATGAAAA
>JAITYZ010001107.1:0-16627 GCA_027744595.1 Paronellides praefectus
GTGTCTTGTTAGCTAACGTGAGTGCACACTGTTAATAATGTACTTAAACCTACTTCATTTCTTCACCTTGAGAATCCTCCTCCTCCTACCCCATCCAATCCATCCGTAATCATAGTATCAAAGTCCATTCCATGCAAGCAGCAAGCACCCCCTCTCAGTTGACTTGAAGAGTGTGTAGCGATTATGATTTTTTCAACCACTATACTACTACTACTAAAAGGTTGAAAGGTATAAAATCTCTTTGTTGATGAAAACCAGATGATGATGATGATTATTACCTTTCCCAAACACTCTTTCATCCTCTTCCATCCACCCAATTTATCCATCCATCCATTTCCAATAATGAGTAGGCAAGATGGAAAAGAAACGGAGAATATAATGAGATGTATTGGATTTTTTTGGCAGGAAAGGAATGCGTGGTCAGGTATGCATATGCGCTATTACTACAGAGTACAGAGAGGAGAGTACATTAAAAAGAATGACGGAAAAAAAGAAGGAGGGGAGAAAAGATTCAAATGTGTTTAAGAGAATTACATCTTACGTCCACCTCTCCTACATTTCCATCTTGCATGAAGAGTTTCAAAAAATATAATAATATGAAATCCAATTTTTTTATCCTGCTGATCCAGTATACCTTTTTCGGTACAGGGCTGCTTCTGCTTACTCTGTCCCCGTCCCGACCAGAAAAAAAACTTCTGACTTAGTTTCATAGATTACATTGTTGAACAGTACATAAATGCAACCAGACAGCCGTATCAAAGGCTCATGCACTTTTTAACAAAAAGAGAAATTCTACTTGTATCAGATTATTCGACACAACAATGTATAGTCCGTAGGTGTATTACAAGGGGAAGCACAATGTGAGATGACAATGGAATAAAAGTGATAATCACAACAATCAAAGAGAAACAAGAATATATACAACAGACAACAACTTTTGCCCTGCTTACTCATCTTCTTCATCCTCCTACTTTGCTCATGTTTTTAGAAAAATATATTCAACTCTCTTCATATAGCATCATCATTCCAGGTTTATATTATGTACTCGTCATAGAAAAAAACAAAGATTTAATTTCTCTTTCATTTTTTTAACGGACCAACAAACAAGTAGGGATTATAGCCGATGATGATGACAATGATGAGATAGGGAGGATAATCATAGGAAGAAGTGGTATTATAATGGCGATATTAATGGCTTGTACAAAGTATCATCATCATCGTCGTCATTCCTTCATTCACTCTTTGTTGTATTTACTGACTAGTCTGTGCAACTTCCTTAAAGACGTGTAATATATCAATAACGAACTACAAAAAAAAAGTTGATAGAACGAACGAGCAAGCGAGCACACCCAACTGCTTAAAAGCACAAAAGAGAACTTCATTTTTTATCATATTTATTCATCAATTATTATTATTATTACAGTTTACATCCATAGTTGATAGAACGAACGAGCAAGCGAGCACACCCAACTGCTTAAAAGCACAAAAGAGAACTTCATTTTTTATCATATTTATTCATCAATTATTATTATTATTACAGTTTACATCCATGTGGTCTGCTATAGGAGACGTCGTAAAACCCGTCTTCCAATTCTGCAAAATGATGAACGTTATTATGCAAATGTTAATCCTCCGCGCACCTAGCCGAGCCGACGATCCGTGCAGAAAAGCTTTAGTTGATGATGAGTGGATTTTGCTATAAAACTTGATAGGCATACAGCAGCAGGTTCTTTTGGGTAAAGCGTTTGTCCATGTGACGTGATTGTGATATATTTTTCCAACGGACAAAGCAGCGGATAACTTTATTCATACGTTCTTCACGACACTTTGATGAACTGGAAACTTAAATGGTTTTTTTTGACTCTTTGGGATCGTCATCGTCTATTTGTCTAAATAGGTAGGTATCATATTATCGTCAGCAATAATTGCCTTTGCCTTTATGATTCATCTCGTCAATTTTGTTTGTCGAGTCACTTAAATGGTTTTTTTTGACTCTTTGGGATCGTCATCGTCATCTATTTGTCTAAATAGGTAGGTATCATATTATCGTCAGCAATAATTGCCTTTGCCTTTATGATTCATCTCGTCAATTTTGTTTGCCGAGTCATTCTTATTCAATTGATGTCTTTTGATGATAACCCGGTTGATGTGTGTAATGAAAAACGAAAATGTATTACTTTATTACAATCGCATGTAATGCTGGTATATTGATATTTATATATAAAAAACTTGACCGTGATCATGATCACTACTTTGATACATCAAAATTCACCCTCATTTAATAACTCTACGCACACCACATTACATTGATAGATACATACATTCACATGTGCATCCATTGCATACATTAATATTCATTTTCCTTGGGAGTGATCACAAAATCATCCCACTCTCTTCAAGTCTTCAATAGATGCATTATTTAATGTTGTCCCACCTGTGGATATAGTGGGCGCCAATGTTTACCCTTGAATATTTAATAATCAAATAATCAAAATTTAATGGTTTTTTTGTGGAGTTAAATAAATTGAAACAAAAAACGAAGAACCGTTTTCGATTTTTAAAAACATTTTTAGCAAATCAAAATCAGTACTGCAAAAGTATAAAAAAATACACATTTCAGGTAGGCTGTAATAGTAAGTTGTTAGGTATGAAGTTTACGCGCGCTCCAAACTAAAGAGTTTTACGAGTAGTGTTGTTGGTTATACGTAGGCTTTTTTCGCGGAAAATGATAATATAATTAAATAAATAATTGGCATTTGATTTGCATGAACTATTCATTTAATCTACTTCACTAGTCAGGCATGTATACTTTTCCCATGTTTCTTTGTTCATTTCATAATTGGTCGCATAGGTCGCATTACCATCGAAAATCGCCCAAATAAAACCATATCAATGTAGCCCTGATTGAATCCATAAAAATATTGCCAGTCAAGTTATTTCGGTACATTTAAATAGGATATTGATAAAGTATTTAATAATACTCGGGTGAACCAGATTACAATTACAACATATTTTTTTCTGATTGTTTGCATGCATTAATATTTAATATTAATATGTGAGTCTATCATATCACAACATCCTTTTACTCATTTTACTTAACCACTTTGAGAGATGTGGAATGTAATATATTAAAAATATAAAAGTGGACGTCAGGTTATATAGCAGCGGTCAGTCAAAGTCATTATCACCGCCATTAGGGATGACCTTCAGCCACAAAAAGCCGGTGTAATTTGCATTGCATCAAAATAATTTTGATGACGACTACTACTCAACTTACAGCGGCGTGGATCCTATTTGGTGACGGAGATTATTATTATTATTATTATGATGATGATATGATCATCATCTTTTGTTGTTGTTGTTACTGTTGCACTATTGCAGACAGACAAAAACAGTATAACGAAGATTACAAGAAAATGAGAAAAGAAGCTCAAGTCAACAGCAATAGTGCGGCAAGTGCCTGGCGCACACACATCACTTGACATGCAATCATCGCCATACAAAGTTGATGTATTTTGTATGTGTTCATGTTACTCATCATAATAACACTACCTGAAAATATACTCTCCACTCTCCACTCAAAACAATACAACAAATAAATATTCATAATACCGAAACTCAACACTGGTAAAAAAAAGACAAAAAGTACGACGAGCAAAAATCTCAAATAAAAAACCAAAAATCACAGACGAAAGGATGACGAGAATGGAGCCAGAGCCAACCCAAAAAAGGGCTGAGCATAATGTTAAAAGCATATACATGCATGTTGTATGCATGATGATGATAATGAGCAAAATAATTTTCCATTACATCGTCTTTTCGGGCAAAAAATGTAGAATGGCATGAGCAAAATTTTACGCGAGTAGTAGACTCGGGTGAGAGTGTTGCATGTAGCATAGTATAGGCAGTCGAAAGACTAGTCGGCTGGTGATGGTGTGCCACTAGTAGTGGTGGTGCAGGCGTCAACAGTTTTCAGCCAAAAAGTTGGAGTTGGAACACTTTTTACAATTGCCAAACTGAAGAATGTGTGTTCAGTATTCATTTTAAAAACAGAAGAAGTACGGTAGTATGTAGAAATAAGTTTGCGTTTTAAAATTCTTGTAGTGATGATGATGCAAAAAGACAAGTAAAATTGTATGTCGACAAACAGGACAAAAATGTATTTAACATTCCATTCAGTTGTCACAACTTCTCGAGTAAACAAAACACACACACACACACACGAAAGGCATTTAAGGTTTAATCAAACATGCAAACAAGAGCCGATATTACTTAAGCATCTCACTCAAGTCATTATTCACGATAACAAGGGAAGATTTGACTAAAAACCAAAAAACCACGGAAAAACTTTGCAAAATTCCCTTTTTCATAAGTATCATAACATCTTTTTTATCGTTACTTGGCCACTTCACACTATATTACTTTCTAGGCAAACCTAACCTAAGACAAGCATAGAGAGAAAAAAACGATCTTAAATTTATATCGTTCATTCGTGCGTATCCAAAAAAGCTGTAAAGATTGTTATAATATTTTATAACTTTTATGCATAATAATATTTAGGTATTTACTTTTGTTATTGCATCTTTTACATTCATAACCATACTACAAGTCGAGATCTCAAAAAGAAAGAAGATATAGGAGTGGACTCATCATCACTATCACTAGAGATGCACGTCTTGCTTCAACAAAACGCATTTTTTTGTATCTGTTTTGTTAGCCTCAAATCTTAACTTTATGCAGATTCTGTTTTCAATCTAGTCACTTTTTTTGATACAACTACTCCCGTTTTTTCCCTTTGTTCACCTGCGTAGATGATGATAAAAGACGTCGTCAGTCTTCTGCTTCTACAAAATAATAGGGACGCTGAGTTTTCTGACTGACTCCAAAAAGACATTAAAAACGCAGTAGGCATGCAAAAAAGGTCGATGGGTATGGGTACTAAGGTGGAAACAACTTGAGCCAAGTACCGTGGAAAAAAGATGACTTATGAACATAATACACTACTCATAGTCATCACCACATCACCAAATCATTTTTATGCATGTTTCATCCTTGTTTCTAGAAGATGATGACCATAATGATAACCTACAAAACTTTATCCACAGGTAGGTATTTTTTTGAAAAACTTAAATACTTTGAGTTTGAGTTAAATACTTTGGGGTTTCAGATAAGAAAATTACGCCGTATCTGTAAGAGTGTAATTCAAGAAGTAAAAACACAACGGAACAAGAAAGGCTACTTCTACTTGTTCGTTACACACAAGCAATTTTTGTTTGTTCAAATCCATCATATAAGAAAGCCATCATCTACAACACAACATTATCATTCCAACAAAATAAATTGCACTATTTTATCGATTGACGTTAGCTACATTTGCTTGTCTTGTAGTAAATACGCATGTCAGAGAATTTTGATCGTGGCGAAAGATAGCCATGCATCATGCATCAATTCCGCTAAAATTAAATTAATGTGTTTAATTATGTTTTTATAGAGATGAGAGATAGATGTACAATGTAGGTATTTTTTTTATGAAAGAGGTACATGCATCGTTGTAATGGAGCCTTACACAAGTTAGTTCATAGAAATAGTTAGGTTGAGCTTTATTAGAGGGGAAAGTTCTTTCAAACGAAGAAAAAAATGGATAAAAAAGGAACATTGAAAATAAAATCAATTTAATTTATTTTTTTTGGCTTCCTCTAACGTGATAATAATGTAAAAAGTTTTTCTTGTTTACTTTTGAAATTCTTGACCAGCACCACCATCAAATCACTTTTGCCTTTTTATGTGTGTAATAATCTTTTCCTGTTTTTATCTCAATATATTTTGTTTTTTTACGCTTCAGATTTGCACCAGCAGTATATTTTTTTCTTTTGTTTTTTTTTCTTCTTGTGTAATCTTGAGGATAAGAGGAAAAGGTACAAATACAAAAAAGAAAATTGCTGGTTCTGCTTCTAAAGTTAAAAAATAATAAAACGCTTGACTTTTCCATTTCGGATGATATTATGATTGTAATTTTATTAGGTAGGTATATATTATGTTTTACCCTTCTTTGGGCAAAAATATGTTACTTGTTGCCTGCAGCTGCTGCCCGTATTGTATTCTTCTGACGAATGCTTACTTAGGACGAGGTCAAACCAAACTTGTAAATAAAATTGAAGGAAAACTTTTAAACAGCAATTTTATATCGTAGTTTTTTTTACAGAGGTGGGAGCAATTTTACTTTTGCAAACTAACATAACGATAAAACTATTATGACCATGATTGTTGTTTTGTGTATAAAAATATGACAAAATAAAACGCAAGCAATGTAAGAAAATAAGGAGGTAAACATGCAGCCGTTTTAAGATTTGAAAAGTTTTATGCATGAATAACGTATCAAAAACATTGGCATCATCATAATCTTGGGAGGCTGCATGACCTAAACCAATGCTAAAATAGCGTATCATACTATTATTTTTTTGTGAATGAAGAGCACATAAGGAAAAGAGAGACACGATATTTTTTTCGGGTGACTCATATATTTTTTGTACTTTTTATTCCACAATAAAAATACACACACACATTAATAAATATGCATATTATGGTATATATATTTATGCACATGCATAAAACCTTGTTTAGTTAAGAAAAGAATAAGAATGTCGTTGTGTTTTTTTTATGCATTGTCGTAAACGTACATATTACATACACGGTGGGTTACCTTGTTGTTTTTTTGCAATTTTCCCTAAAGCGGTGGTGTTAGCCTACTAGTCTGCTACATGGAAAAAAGTATAAAATGGAATGTGTACTAAAAAGTAAGTTCACGTTTGATGGCATAAAGCACGAAAAAAGAGACAAGATTAATACCGCAATAAAATCCTCCACTGAATTCATAATCGGGCGGCGGTGGTGTGGTTGCTATATTGTGTCATCATCGTCAATTCCAACACCAACGGCATCACAATATCATATTATTATACACAAATCGTCATACAGCGTATAAACCACAAAAACATATAATATAAATATTATACTATGCAAAAAATAAGCTCTTTTTTCTTTTTCATTGGCAATTTTTTGAAGTCGGAGTTTTATGAAGCAATAGAAAGCCAAGCCGAGCACAGCCTCAGGAGATAAATCCCAGCATAAAGGGAAAAAAACGGTAGAAAATGGGAGAATCAAAAGAATACAAAAAAATAAATACATTTTTTTTCTAGTTTCTGCGTCAGAGATACTAAAACTGCCGACATTGCTGCGACTGTTGAGAATGATGAGATGTAGCTTGTGCCATATCGTCATCTTGTCTCAAGTGCATCTTATGTTGGGTTGACTGGGCTTTACATACTACGTTACTACTACGCTAATAACAACAATGACAAACGGTGTTGACAGCACATTACATAAAAAGAGTCATTCATAAAAATTCCCAATGGCTTTATTCCCCATTCGTCCTCATTGTAGATACACATAATAATGTAATAATAATATATGTCGCATTATACTCAGTTCCTTATACATTTTTTTATCCCTCCCTCCTCCTCCACCACTCTTTAGAGTACCACCATCACATATGCACATCACACCATCATTTTATCATCATCAACTAGGTACACAAGTGAGTGAAGTGATCTCCGCTTCACTTAACTCACAAATGAAAAATGAGTTTCACTAAACTTGAGAGAGAGATGATAGTTTGGGCATGAACATTTTAAACATCGTCTCGTGTCCTACATGTTACATGCTACACCCATCACAACATCATGAATGATGACACAAACAGTAAAAAACGAGTACATTCTCAGCAAAGGGATAAGTTAATTTGTCGTTTTTAATGTGAGAAAATATACTCTCTCTCATACTTATGATTTTGATGAAAGCAAAATGTACTTTTCCACTTTACTCGCACAAAAAATATAAAAAGTTTTAAATGAGTTATACATCCATGTTCAAAAGAATATTTTGCCGATGTGACCAAAAACCAAACCACTCCATCGCCAATTTACTCCCACGCATAAGCACGCGTTTGTCAACTTTTAGCTTCATTACTGAGTATTTCAAATGTACCCCTCTCTCTCTCTCTCTCTCTACGTACCCATATATATTTCAATTAAGTATTGATATAATATTTAAGTTTATTAAGTAGGGTATAGGTTTTGTGTGCTGTGCTTAGAACGCTCTGACTTTGACTGGTGCAACGAAATGATCATAAAAAGTGTGACAATTTTATTCAATTACCACTACAAAATACAATCAATTTAGCATGTCGTAATAATATCACCATCGGCCATGACTCATGCCGATTGACGACGTTTAGCACTCGACTTTAAAATTCAATAATATGCCAGAGTAAAAACGCTTCCAATCACCAACAAATACTTTTGAAATTACCCTTTTTATTGCTTTACAGATTAGCCAATCGATATATCAAAATTTTATTGCCGAAAACTTGACATTTTCCTTTGAACTGAAATACAATTTAATTGGATAGGTGGAGGGGCTGACATTTGACACTGCGTATGAACGTGGCGTGTGTCAATGTAAAATTGAATTGACAATAGTTACGTATACTGCATTTACCACCTGCATACCGCCATGCAAGCAAATGTTATAGATGTCTACCGTCTTCGTTGTGTCACCTGTCGTTTTTTATGACATTCACTAGCCAAGATTAAGTTTAATCATCATCACGTCATGTCTCTTGCTGTAGCTCTCCTTTTTTTCTCTTTGTCAAATTGCTTGCTTGTAGATACTGTAGACAATATAATGATTGAAAATTGAAATGGAAAGAGAAACGCCTAAAATAACAATGTGAACAAGGAGCACACTTATGTCAACGACGACGATGGATGGACTTGAAAAAAAAATCATCTCGCATGACCAAAAGTGATTGATTTGAGTACAAATCTTCCAACTAAGCACGTATATAAGCGTTTGTGCATGGGTATTCAGTCAACAAGAGTGTTTTATGACATCCTATTTTAATATTGACAAAAAGTAAAAACCAGGAAATCTGCACGTATGCAACATAATGAAATGAATAAACGATAAAGTGATGTTGACGTGAAGGAAAAAAGAGAAGAGTAAAAAAATGTCAAATATTTCATTTGGTGCTCTCAATAATGTAATGTATGTAGCTGTTTCGTGCCTCCTTCATCATAAAAAATATTAAATGAACAAAATCTTTTGGGGTGGTAGTATATTCATATTTTATATGATTTGTGTGGTTTAATGTTTGATATATTATTACCATTTATTTTTATGCGTATATAACGGTTGAACGTAATAAAAGAGATAAAGAGACATCATATTTTCGATATATCACATCACAACTCACTACTTCTATTACATGAACCATAAAAATACTTTTTTTGTTTGAGTTTTTTTACAAGTAAAAACCCCACCACCACCACCACCACAATAATCATCATAATCGTCATCGTCACTATATAGATTATCATTATCATCATTCAACAAAAATTGAACAGCTTCAAACAAATTTTTAGCTTCATTCCATTCACCACCACGAAGCTTCTTTTTCTTGAAACATGAAACGGCAGATGCAGATGTTTGAGCTGAGTCGAAAGATAAAACTACAAAGAAGAAAAAAACTCTGAGCTAACTGAACATGTCAGTCTCTGCTAATCGAAGTCAGACATTTACAATTCAAAGCAAGATAAATACAAAGACCATCTTTGCGACTTCCGATAAAAATGAAAAAATACATGTATATATTATAATAAAATGAGGTTGTGTCTATACTACTAGGTATTATACACTCTTTCCTTTATGGCTGAGTGAATAAATATTTTAAAGACGCTTGCACAAATATATATTATCTAGTTGATATTGTGCAGTCATTACTAGTTCATTTACCATTGTGCTACCTACATAATAAATTTAATATACTGCAGATGTTTTTGAAACTTGGCGAAAAAGGGAAGGAAATAAAAAAATAAGAGAATGACTGACGATTTCAAATCTAATCTTTTGTAAACGATGGTGGTGTAATGTGAGTTTTATGTGACAAATGAACAGTTCAATGCTTCCATTTATATTCGATTCCTCCAGTTCAAAAGTTCCACGTTTACAGCTAAAATAATCGACATAAATGATGTAATCCCTGACAAGTATCCGTCATTGTTTTTTTTTTCAAAGAAAATCAAGCACACTAAACATTTCAAATTCTATGCTTTTTGATTCTTTAATCCTTTCCTTTATTCCATTGAGAGCATCTGCTCCCACTTTCAATCTGCAGTATATATGTTTGCTTTATGTAGGTATATGCGTATTTGCGTGTGTGCAATACTATCTCTGGTTAAATAATGCAAGAGATTATGTGTATAAAAGTCGTCATAAAGAAAAGTGTCATGATGATGAACTCGACGATTTGAGTAGGCTGCTGCTGCTCTTATAATTTTAACACCCAACCACAAAATGAATAAGAAAATACAATAGAAAAAAATGCAGTAATCATGATGAGTGGTTCTTTTTCTCTCTTTTTTTAAAGCCACTCCAACAATAGACCACGGAGATTGTAAGAATTGACTTTTGGTTGGTTGGTGTTGGTGGTGGTGTTAAAAATTTATATGGAACAAGAGCATGTCAAGCCATACAAATTCAATATATATAATGATGTAAAAGGAAGTTGTGCAAAAGGAGATTAGTTTCATCGCCAGAGAGAATATAGCATTTATCAATTGTCGCAGTCGTATAATATGTTATGATGATGATATGTACTTGCAGTCGTTCCAAGAAGGCATAATATGTATGCATTATATAAAAAAATATAAAAAAATAAAAATTTATATATTCATTTTGGCTTTAGGGAAGTAGTGAAGCAGAATTGCAGAAGACGCATACTCTTGATGCATGATTACAATGAATATTGCTTTTTGTGGCTAAACCCCAATATAATGGCTTGTCATTACTTTTTACTTATCACTTTTAAGAGTGCCACCACCACCACTGTTACTAAACAGCAACACAATAACAACATCATAATCAAAAGAACCACAAAGTACTTTACTGGACAGAATTGGCAAAAGAGAGGACACACCCTCAAGCCCATATCAAGATAGTTGAAGCATAAAAAAAATGAATTATGTAGCTTTAGGTTCGCTCATATTATTATACATAACCATATAACAACTTTTGTACATAACATCCGGAACATATATTGAACACAAAGGGCTTAAGGGAAATCAATCCAGCTTAATTCTCTTTGGCATGGCATATTCATATAACAAATTGAGTCTCTTCTTCTCTCTTCATTACAGTATATTTTTTTTTAAATGTGCCCATGCAAGCATTCTTGAAATTAAAGTTGTATTTTTATTTATGCACGTCATGTCATGCAAAAAAACAGAGGTACCTCCACCAGCACCTCTCATACTTTTTTAAAAAGAGGATGTGATATTACCATAAATATTACAAAGTAATGTGCTCATTGGAGCTAATATTACTATCATCGCTTCATCATCATAAAGTAAATAGTAAACTTTACAAGTAGCTGAAAATGTATAAACACACTTGGATCTCGATTTTTTTGGTGTTACAACTGTCGTTATACTCATCACTACCGCCACCACACAACGCACTAATACTACCAACCTATAGCCTCCTCTCCTGATAATGATACGTTTATTATTTACCATCCTGTCAAAGTCAAACATGAAAAAAAACTCTTGATTAGACAGGATTGAGAGGAGAATGAGATTAAGCACAAGTTCAAATAATAATATATATGAACTTACATATAGGAGGAGAGGGTTTATATGGCTTGTTCTGTGTATTAGCTACTTGTTTTTTTAATATTTGCATTATGTATGTGTCATGATGCTAGCTGAAGGAGTGGATCTAAATGTCGGGAATGATGATGCTGATGTTGATATGCTGATGATAAAACTATGTACGAACGTCGGTATTTGCAACGGAATGGCATTGTATATTATAAAGTACCTATAATAATACGCCTTGATTTGATAATATGAATTTTTATTTTTCATTTGCCAACTCTTTGCCCGTTTGCTTTAGTTTGTAAATTCAGTTCATCAGATGCAGATCAAAATCACCGGATGAATTATGCAGAAAATTATAATGAAATGAGGTATCACGAACGACCACGATATATGACGACCAGGACGAGGCTGTGGTATATTTCCATATTATTTTCAAACGAATAAATGCGAATTTCGCATTCAAATGAATACAGTTACTTGGGTTTATTTTTTGATATTTGCTGGTTAAACTGTCAAACTATAGCTCAACTCAATCTCTTCCAATTTTTTCTTCCTTTGTTTTCTGCTTCTCTGCTTCTCTGCTGGTTATCCTCTCTTCTCATGATGATCATGTCCTTTTCGATCATTTCCATTTCCTTGACTTTTTGCTCTGATAAAAAAGTGTGCTAGAACAAAATTTAATCATTTCACTTTTCATTCATGATGATGATGTCGATGAAGAGATGGATATGTATGTGTACCACAAAACAACCATGTAAATTTTGCAGATCAAGATTTAATATTTTGTGCACAACATAAGACGACAAGGCATGACTAAAAATGCGAATACGCAAAGCAAACGCCAAACTTTTTTTGTGCATATAACTATGCTAATAAACCATATCTAACTAAAAGTCAAATTAGCTGATTTCATTGACGATAAAATTCACAACAACAGCAGCAACATAGCATGAGCCTGGCATAATAAAATCAGACAGGCAACAGAACTCACTGTTTTTTGTTGTGTTAACCCTTTTTTATCTTGATGATCACTTTATTTCTTTCTAAACAGCTTAGTATTTATGATGTATGTGCGTATGCATATATACATATATACATACATACCTTTTGCAGGACTGGATGAAGCTAAATGAGCTGAATGAAATAAAATCAGCAATAGTCGCTCTGATATAGTCATAAAAAGTCCTCACTCATAATAATCATAATATTCAGCATCGTGCATGGGGCAACAACTTGAGCGAGCGTGAGTGCTCTTGATAAAAAAAATATGTCATGCCATCGTCATCATGATTCACAATCACAAAAACATAATGGATGTCCAGCAGGGCAGGGTGATAATGTAATATGCCTACATTTTACTATTTAGATCACTTTACCAAAGCCATATAATAGTAATAAATAATGTTGTTTCTAATTTATAAAATATACACAAACAATAAGAGGCAAGCCAAGTTACATATAGACCAGGACATATGCAATAATAATAATAATAATAATAATGAAAGTGACAGTTAATGGCTTCACAATAATATATTGATGAATATTACTTTTTGTAGAGGTCACCGGGTGGAACGCATATTTAACTTGAATTATGCAGGCAGGCCATCGTGTAGCTTCTCGATAATGATGCTTTGATAAGAATGTTGATGGCTTCTTCATCGCCCTCATAATTTAATTTTAACAGCCTCTATAGAGCTTCTAATTGCCCTATACACACAGAGAGTTCAAGAGGAAAAAGCCAAGTAGCGACGTTTGTTAATGGTGGACTTGCATGTGAACGTGTCAACAAAAATGTAGTTCAATCAATACAAACAAAAAACATGAATGGCTTGATGTTGATGATATACAAGACAAACGCATGATGACGTTAATGAAACAGAAAGGATTATATTACAGGAAGTTGCATAAAATAATTTACATAAGCAAAAAAGCAAATAAGATTGGCATGAGGAGGTTTAAAAAAAACAAGTATCCCACAGCGCCACTATCTAACCTATATGACTCACATGTAATTTGTTGGTTTTACCTTATTACCACATTGGATATTTGAAATGATAAAATGATAATATATAATGCGACTGATACTTAACATAGATATTCTTTAAAAAGTAATTTTACCAGAGGGAATAGAGACGAGATAAATCGTCATTTTTACTTAATGAATGGAAAATGACAATTTTGGTTCTCGGGTTGAATGCAAGAGTCGCACAGAGTCGCGTTACATTTTTTAGGAAGATGTGTACAAAACTTGTCATTGTTTTATTGTTTTATAAAAAATGTTCCATAAAATATAAAAAAGACTTCATCAATTTCAATCTTGTTTAAATATGAGCCTCTCATTTTATTGCACAGTTCAAAGTTCATCTTTCACTCTACTCAACCACAAAAATACTATGCCAAGGTAAAGGCGAGATTGCCAAGATGTCTATGATGAAGAGGATCAATTGGAATTTATATTTATGCAAATTGTTACACAAATAATTTTTCATACTTGATGCCTACCCATTTTTGCCATGACACGACACACGACCATTTCACGTTTGTTCATACAATCGTCACTGGATTGCATACCTAAAATCAAAAAAGTATGATTTCAATGCAATGCGTGGCATAATATTAGTAGCTGTCATTGTCAAAAGAGAATCAAATCGAAAGGGAAAAGAACAATGGATTAAAACAAGTAAATCAAGTAACGTCATCATTACAACAACTTTACAACTCTCTACAGCAAAAAGTTGGAATAATATTTAGAGCAGTTTGGCAGAATGAATCACAATTGTTGTTATATTATTTTTTTGAGTTGAGTTGGCCGTTTTACGTCATGCTTACATTATAATGCATTTTCGCGTATTACGTCTCATACAAATAGTAATAAAACAGTATCCACAGGATTTTTTTTGACAATGCAATGGCCAACAACAATGACTTTGACTGTATCACTCTACATT
The DNA here is from genome assembly GCA_027744595.1 of Paronellides praefectus. Lineage (NCBI taxonomy): Eukaryota > Metazoa > Arthropoda > Collembola > Entomobryomorpha > Paronellidae > Paronellides > Paronellides praefectus. The sequence goes on from JAITYZ010001107.1 coordinate 14,666, forward strand.
TTTTTATTATCATTAAATAATTTCCAGAAATCACAATCTCCCAATAATACTACGCGTATTTACAAATAATTTTCCTTGAACATTTATTACTAAAATGGCGCTATCAATGTAATAATAATAATATATGCAACGCTACCTTATTGTTATGCTCCTTATATATCTCCTGTCGATTTTATAATTAGGTTAGATAGAACAATAGATTTTGCTTAAAAGGTGGATTGCTATTTTCTACTTTACTCTATGCATAATATGATGATGACCTGAACAAGAACAATAATTAGTACTGCCCCCGGTCGGTCATCAATGACACATCAATGTATAATTTGTGGCATTAAAGATAATGGGATCATCCACCCAGCTATAACCTGAAAATGTGAAAATATTGGATGGTGCCATGTGCATACATTGTACAAAATACTATAGAGCTTTAGCAATCAATACTGTAAAACAAAAGATAATTGAACCGGATACTTACCTCGTATAGCATTCACTGAAAATGTAATTTAAGCTCCAACCTCCTTTGCCAAGTTATCATCCAATCTTGTGCATAAATCAATAAATTGTAAATATCACACCACAGTATAAAAAAAGTATGTTTATATTTTTTTATTGTTGAATCTTCTTGTTCACATCTCACGTTGTAACATGCTATAAAACAAAGTGCTTAAATCTTGAATTTTTTATACGATTGACAATTGTTCGTGTACAGTTCTTGTGTATCATATATATCAACTAAAAACTGAAAGGCACACTAAACATATTTCAAACAATTTGCTGACAATAATAATCTCTTGAAAAATCGTTTTTCTCTTGTGTCTTGAATTGTTGTTGTTATTGAGCACCAAAAGGCAGGAGGACATTTGTCATTAAAAAGTCACAAACATAATTGCACGATATAAAAAAAAGAGTTCTCCCAGAGCTGGTGTACCCACTACTACCCACACACCACAAACAAAAAAACACAATAACAATAATAACGCGGTAATTAATTTTAGGGTCAATAATTCAAAATGATAATATTTTTATATGGCTTTTGTGTGTGTGTGGTTTGGTTTGTAGTTTGCAATAAGCACTGTCAATCTTGATTACATACGATGTCCTGTCACAATGCATCATCCACTCCAATTTGTCTTTTTTATGTAGTCCATTAAATTCACAAAGTTGCGTAAATATTATTATTGTTGTGTCTTATGCTTCTTTCATTCACTTCTGCATGAGGAGGAGTCAGTTCTACGTTTTTAATGGTTTACGGTCTAACAATCACCAGCGTCGTTAATTATGATAGGCAATTTAGTACAAAAAAGTACAATGTGCATATTAGACGGTTGGTGGACGATGGACTTTTGGGAGAGCTAAAAAAGCTACCTATCTACTCTTGTCTTTTTTTTGTCATGTCAGTCAAATTACCTTACTTGTAACTGTCCAACTGTGAGCAGGGAATTCATTGAAAAAAAATTCTCATTAGTAATATTTTCAGCGAATTAGTTATCGAAAATGTGTATCTGTCTAATAATAATCTCTTGTTGAATGCGATAAATGTTGACAATTTCATTTAATTTCACAGCTTCCAAAATGTTCATCACTTTTTTGCCGTTCCCATACGGAGCTCATGAGAACATGATGGTGCTGTTGGCGTTGTTGTAAAAATATGTAATTGATAAGGGCATTTCTACAGTTTTAGAACTTAAACAATTTAAAAATAAACTGGTAGGTCAAATTCAATCCAATGTCTGCTGCACTCACGTAAAACTGCAAACAAAATCTATTCATGCCTTCTTGGCACAAATGCAACATTCGGGTTTTAAGCACAGGACATTTAAAAAAATGTATTTCCTCTAAGTGTATTTTTTTAGTCAATCGTGTAATAATGAAGATAATTATAATTTTATTAGTCGCTAAAGACTAAACTGTTTTTAAAAAACCATTTGAAGCTATCACACAAAAACACAATAAATTGTAAAT
>JAITYZ010001108.1:0-11144 GCA_027744595.1 Paronellides praefectus
CTGCCATACTATTTTACACAGTGTATAAACCGTGTCTACTTTATTTGCATTTGAAAAAAAAATATTGTTATTATTATATTTGCTTGCTGCTGTGTGGCCCACACAGTGTGGGCCTCTATAGCTGCTATATGATGATGATTATTATGATAATAATAATATGGTTGACGAGAATGCCATGTCGTCACATAGCAGGTATGTTCATTACCTCACTTATCTCTGTTCATAGTCAGCATAAACTGTTGTGTAATACCACAGAGCTTATAGTGCAACAACAGTAGTAATCATAATAATAAAAGGCTCCACAGATAATAATTTTCGCAGCTTGTTCCATTCCCTAATATTTTTTTATGCATCCAAGTATTCCATCCAACAACGTTTGTAACCGTTTTCTCGGCAATATTGCAACAAAATTAGGTTTGTTCATCAAACCCAACATAGGAATAAAGTGTAACTGTGTAACAGGCAAAGAGATGGATCCACAGTAAGTATTTTCGTGGAACTACTTAAGAAAAGTGAAAATTATCTTTTTACACACAAAGATACACAATACACAGCGTTTACTTGGGATTACGAGGGTCATAGTCATAACCGTGACATATAGCTTGTGTCCCATGATCTTGTATGATTTATCAACATACCTACATAACTGAATATGGCCGCATGGCAGTACTTTTTGTCACATTACATCAACATTATAGAGCTTTTTACTTTTTATTATTTTTCTGTCCATCCGCTTATTTTTTATTTTACTTGCATATTTTTGTTATCATCATTTCCCTGAGGATCAATTATTATTTCGTTTTTTACAACAAAGCCTCAAAAGTTTCAGCTCCACCTTGCATGTGCGATATATATATAAGCAAACCACAAATAATTATTTGTTATATATAACCTGTTTATGTGATAAGTAGACTATCCGAAGGATATTTTTTTATTTGACGCATGAGCCTTGCATGCAATTCGGTTTTACGACAATGGAAGCAATAAATATTTCAATGTTTCTTTTTCCTCTGAAATATTTCTGAAAATCGGACGTCATTTATTTAAACCATGCGTCATAGTCACCTAGTGTGTACGACACAGCTTGTAGCAAAACTTTGCACGCATGGACGAGTCCGTCCTTTGTCAAGGTGTATAGACAGGCAGGATGACAAAACACCAGGGATTTTGAATATTTTAGATGGAAACCATTTACCGTGCATATTTATATCCTCTATTCTCATCTCATCAGTGTTCCTTATCATGGAAATAATTCTAGAAAACAGTTTCCATTTTCCTTTGTTACACGAGGAGCACAAGCACAACCCACACTTAAAAACTCTTGAGCTTAAGCTTGATGATTTCATAAACACTGCTTCTTGCTAAGCTACTACATAGCTCATCTCGGCTATCCTTCTTTATCTTCGTCACTGTCTCGGTTTTTCTCATTTTTAGAGACATTTTCTTCCCATCCCTACACTTTTGTTCCTGTGTCCCATTAACTTTTCATGACAAGCAAGAAGGGGATTATGAAATCAGAGAGTCTACTGCCAAGATAAAAGTACTCTATCAACCAAACAGGATAGAAATTTAAGTTCAAAGTTATTTCTTGAGTGGGGAAAATGAATGTTATCCCAAAAATCGCGATGAGATATTCAAGGAAAACAACACATGCAACAAAAATGAGAATATTATTCAACTACTGAAAGGTCTTTAGGTACTTTTTCTCAGAGAATTATGGTCTCGTTAACAATAACCGAGTAAAGTTTAAAGTGGCTTGGTAAACACATAAACTTTTAATATGGAAAAAAGTGTAGCATCGAACCTGGTACAGAAGAGAGTAAGTAAGTAGTGAGTTGTTGGTTGTAGAAGAATTTTTTTATTATTATTATTGGAATAGAAGGGATCATAATAACAAGCTGTTTGTGATCTGTGAGCTGCTGGTGCAATTTCACCTGGAAAAGTTTACCAAGACTTTTTTTTACCAGCACAGCCTTCCCTCTAATGTCACTCTCCTTTTGCTTCTTTATGCTTGACTTTCTCAGATATTTTTGTGTTCACTTAAATCATACATTAGGTATAATCATATGGAGCATAATTTCATATAAACTACTTTGCTCGTTGACCTAAACTCAAAATATGCAAAGAATATAAAGCACTCCAGCTTGTAGTCAAGTGCATGGAAAAAGTTAAGTAAAGTACATGTAACGCTGTGAAATTATGTATTTCCACTTTCACAAAAAAAAGTTTCTTCTTTGGTACTAAAAACACGTTTGGTATGCATAAAGATGTTAGTTTCTTCACCATTTAACTTGGAATGATGCATAAATATATAGGCAAGTAATGTATATAGGAATTTTGAAGATTAAATATAACAAGTATGATGTATATGATGACTTTCTCTTTTAATGTGATTCTAATGATGATTGCTGGAGAGCGCAAAACCACAGTTGTACGTATTACGAGACAGCTTTACTGCAAGTTTATACATATCCAGCAATACATCAAACGAAAATGTGAGTTTAAAAAAAACTCCACAAACAACACAAGTTTATGATGGTAAGATCCACACACGTAGAAAATACTTTCATCCTGCAATTTATGCACCTTTTCTTTTTGCCGTTTGCTTAAAAAAAACTACCTTGTCTACTTACCTCCACCTGGTGTTGTGGTAGTGGTAAAGGGTGTTCTTGTAAGTCGTATATATACATATGCAGCTACTACACTTTTTTAGAGGGAATTACCCAATTTATGATGTATTACATACTCATAAAAAACTTTTTCGCGTCAACTTTGACGTTTTGTAAAGTTGGTTGGTTTTTGGTTGGTTTGGTGGATGAAAATAAATAAAACATTAAAAGAGAATTTAAGGCAAAAGTTAGTAGAGATGGGATGTGATATTTGAGAAAGGTGTATAAAGATTGGCAATGCGCGCTGAAAGAGGCAGCTAACTACCTATAAACATAAACTTCATGTTGAACTGTGTGACATGTTTATAAACGTTGTTACACTACACATTATGTACATAAAAATAAGTTTTGTCTGATGAACTGCAATTACACTTTTACCTGATCACCCGTAAAATATTACAGATTTGACATGATGTTATTATTATGAGGTGATATAAAAGAAAAAAGGGACTCCAAGTGAAAGGAAATAAAAAAAGAAGACTGGACAAATAAATCTTATCGTTAGTATAGCAGCGCTACTGACTTGACTAGTATTGATTGGACGCTATGCCTTTTCTAAGGTTTTAAAATATACAGCCCTCTGACACAAGATTTTTTTTACAACGATTTAAAAATGAAAAATATGCTATATTAATGACAAGCACAATTTAGGTTCCTACCTGCACAACATAAGCTATAGATCATAGTATTTAGTATGTGTTTTTTCATATAAATGTAGAAATGTACTTCATTCATGTCATGATGATGTTATATAATATTTCACATCCTCCTGCATCATAATAACTATCAGAGAATCGACAACATTTTAAATTACGTACTTGAAAGAAAAGTTATTGCTAGAAAAAATGAAATTTCTCGATTTATACTCCTTGCTTGCTGGTTGTCTCTATTTAACTGCCTTGTACACTTGTCCACATGTGTGTCCTACAAAATGTTTTATTTTTATTTGTTTCTGTAAAAATGGCCTGCACAGTTTACAAAGTTGTGTTTGTTTGGTTATGAAGAAAACATGTTCAACAAGCTAAACATAAATTTATACCTCGCTTCTCTGCTGTGTCATTTCACTGTACGTTTCCCATGAGTAATGAATGCAATTATGAACACAAATACCTACAACAACCAACTACAAATAACATTTTTTTGTGTAAAATAAAAATATCAGGATGAAAGAATGTTGACTTTGGTCATATTTTACACAAACTAAGCTCCTCTCCGGCTGCTTTCTCCCATAATATGTTTAGCTATTAAGCACATAACAACAAGTACCTATTATAATATGTATAGTAGGCGTATATAGTTAGGATAGGTATGTAGATATGACGGCATGCAAGTCTTGTATATTTGGTGAAATATTTCCCTTTTTTTTCAAAAAGAATGGTCAGGGAATTGTGAAAGATATTTCTATTCTAAGAATTTTGACTTTCTTCCTTGTCTGAATTAACTCTATGCACTGCCGTATTTTTTACTGATATATAAAGAAAATGGATGAGAAACAAGGAGAAATTTAGACAAGAGAACAAAATGCTGTAAAAAGTGAGCTGGGCAAACAACTTTGCTAGTGTAAGTATTGCATTTTTTTAGTATCAAAAAAGGAACAATAAGAGGGTAAGCTGGTTTGCAAACATCACAATCATTCTTTTATTACCTATTCCACGGGAAAAAGTTTGCCTAAAGTCTTCCCATAAACTGCTTGTAGCTTTCTTCTGCTTATTTGAGCCTAAAGATCCTGAGTTTTCTATTTTTTGTGTTGTATGGTGTGGTCTCTGTTTAGTGCTTAAACTGAAATTAGAAAATGAATTACACTCTCATTCATTTTGCACCAGTACAAATAACATATCATATAAATATATAGCACTCTGTTTTTTTGGCTATTTTGTATTTTGCACATGATATGGATATAATATATTCAATTGTGTGTTTTGTGTTCACTTGCGTAAAAGATGCCTATCCCTGTTTGTATATATTATGGCAGGCTGTATTATTGTAGTCAAGTTGCCTTTAAAGAGCTCTGGGAAAACGGGAAAACTTACATGCAATAAAGACGCTCTTGTATTTTGATAGCTTTAATGTGTATCTTCCCCAGCGGGTTTGTATATAGCAGCAGATACTCCCCATTTTCTGTTGCTATCTGAAAATATATGCTATGTAGTAGTAATTTACAATACACAAAAGTGCACTCAATTAAATGGGAAAGAGGTTTCATTTTGAATTGCTTGGGTTGGTCTTTTTTATATAATAATGCAACTCTACATAGTTTTGCACTTCTGTTTTCAAGAATAACATTGCAATGCATAGGTACTTGTGAATATAATGAAATGAGAACAATTTGGAAAGCCCATATATGCAGTGCGAAATGAAATGACAAAGTGTAATAAGATAACTGCACTGTGTACATGTCCACGTTGTGCAAAAAAAAACAACAACAACAGCTAGCTGCACATTTTGTATGAAAATTGAGTCAAGTAAACATTAAAAGTTCAAATGATTGTTTTCCTCGAACTTTCTCTTTGTAAAACACTCCAGCATAATATTTATGTATGGCTTGTGTACGCATAAAAGGTATATAGGTATTATCAAAACCATAATGATACTACATACATTACATTTTGCAAGAGCTTTGTTCTCGCGGTACGAAGATTTAAAGAGCCTTAAGATTGCAATAATGGTACATGTTGGCTCACAAGAAGCATAAACATACTACAAAGGAAACATACACGTGTAGCGTATTATGATTTACATCAAAGAGATGCAAGACTTATTTATCTCTCAGGGTCGACGAAGTTTGTGAAGCTTTACATTAAACAGTTGCGTAAGTTCCCCTTAAAGCCTATCTATTTTATTTTTAAAACAAATGGCTACCAAATAAATTCATTTACATATAGTTGAATGGCCTGAACTTGAGGAGACCCTGAAGATAAAAATATAAAATGCTTTTCAGCATTGACGGGTTTCTGGAACTCTGGAGTAGCCGAACGAAACACCAATCTTTGTACAGTGGCATTGTAGCAAATGCTGAGAAACTAGGTAAAGCACATCAAACACTGTTGAACATGCATACGTACATTACTGAATAAATACTATTTCAATAACTTTCTGGAATATATATTACGATAAAGCTGAATTATGGCTGAGGTGAAACAGATTCTTACGTTTTCTTTTACAATACAAATACAATAGCATTTTATACGATCGAAAGAACTAATCCATAAAAATAAATGTATAAAAGGGTGCCTCTGACGTTTAGTGGGGATTAATAGCTTTTTAAACGTAATTGTAATGAAAATTGCTGCATGAACTAATATTACTATTTTCAGTTTCCTTCATGTCATCAATCAACAGCTAAAACAGGCAAATATTATGTATCTAAATTGAAACTCAATTCAGATTTCCCCAATGCTTATGTAAAATATATACATATTTACCTACACTCTTAATCCCGAATGTTTGGTTTATTTCTATCCCTAACAGTTATTGTGAATGTAAAGTAGCAGTATAAGTTCAAGGAAATGCGATCTTTGACTTTCAGTGTACACTTCACAGTTCTCTGCTTGTTTTCCACTCCAATGCCTTCTATCAGCAGTGCATAATGCATTGCTTTCTCCTTTCTAAAGTATACAGCAGCCTCGTAAATAATATACATTTATATCTTATTTAAACGCAAAGAGAAATCATACAAGTATGAGCTTCACCTTTTCGTCGAACCAACCCAAAATATCAAACACAAGCCAACGAACTGGATACTTATTCAATATTGTAGGCATAATATTTATTTATAATACTTTATGCAAGCATCTCTTTGTACAAACCTACAAGATTTCGACACTACCATCATTATCATGATCATCATATAAACTCACGACATTGTTGCGAGTGAATTGAGTAGTGGAGTGCATCAACCCAACAACCACGACCACAGCATCACACAAAAACCGCACCACCACCGAACCGAATAAGCAACAACGCCAGCCACCAGTCTGCGTGAAAAGGATAATATATGGTCGGATACATGTATATTATTATTATACCCATCTATTTTAATGACTCTTATACCACTGCCATTAAACCTATACTTCTTGTAAATGGTGATTATTTTGTTAGTCTCTTTCTTGTTCGGCATTGCCCATCGGCCATCATCAATTTTTTACATAATCATGACACATCATGATGACTCACCACTTTCACTATATCTTGTCAAGTGAACATACATAACTAGCAAAAGTAGACACTCTTGTATATGCGCTGGAGAAACTGCAAAATCTAATTCCAACTTCCAACCCACCAACCAGCGGGCGACTATGTGACTTTGCCTCTCATCCTCTTTTTGTTGTTCACACATTTTAGTTGGATTACATCTCATTAAATGCACTATGTGTGTTCTTTCAGCCATGTCATGTACAACTTGAACACAGACGTCGTGGAAGGACGTGAATACGTGCAAGCCTCAGACATTTTTACAATAGAAAGATTAAGCTGGTTATTTACATGTTCGTTAGCCTACTTCCTAGGTTTTACTTCTTTCATGACAGGAAAACGGTGTCTTTTGTTGTGGAAGACCCAAGATCCAATTAGGGTACCTTGAAGAAAGTACTTTTGAATTCATTCAAGCAAACGCTATATAAGGATACGAGATATATAATTCTACGAATTCAATTCCTTTTCAAGCTCAAGGCACGAACGAGGAAAACTACAACCTCTTTTTTAGCATTTTTTTAAAAAACATTTACTTTGGCATCTTTGATTTGGACAGTAGAATTCCATGTCTTCTGGTATCCTATTATTATTACCCCTATCTGCATTCTTTTTGTGTCAAATCATAAAATATTCAATTTAATTTATATTAAAGAATTTCAAATTATCGAGAGAAAAAATTCAATAAGATCACATTCTTGATTTCAGAGGCCACTGCACTTTAGAACATAACGACGTTGATCGCAATATCTTTTTGCATTTTGTATTAAAATTTCATCGAATAAATTATACATTATAGGCTTTTTACAAGATACGCAGAATAAGAGATCAATCGTTTTTTATACTTTACGTTGATGTGTGTACGATGCTGCCTGAAGGTAATATCATCATCATCATCTCAAGATAACCTATTACAACATCGACATCGAGATCTATAAATAGACATAGGTTTTCTCCAAGAAGCACCATGTCGCTGACAACTACTGACAATATCAACAATTTATCCTTTTCGCTCNCATGTCGCTGACAACTACTGACAATATCAACAATTTATCCTTTTCGCTCGTTTATTCAAAGGAATTTATGTAATTTATTTGCTATCATTACTGTCCATTTAACATGCATTGTACGTATGCACTCATGCACTGCCAATACACCTTGAAATATAAATTACTTTTTTTCCCATTCCATCCATTCGTTTCCCAGTTTTTTAGTCATGTCTCGTTTTTATCATTCAATTGCTATAAATATTTCAATAAGTGGATATTATAGTGAACCAAACAGAAAATATCGTTCACTTCAGAAGTTGACTAGTAACTTGCGAGTCGCAAGTGCAGTTGACCATATGCTCACCAATCTTCATCAATTTTTCACAAAATTGGCACCGCATGTTTGGAACCCGGAAGGTCCGCAGGAAGCAATATTGGTGGATATACTACATGTTTTTGCTTTTCTCAAAACCGATAAAGGAGCCTACCGCTGCGTACATTAGGAACGCTTGTGTGGAAGAACAATAAAACATTGCTTTGACAGGAAGGGCAACTTCCAACAACGTCCGACTGGCATGCATGCTGGATTTGACCGAAAGTTAAACTACTCGCAGATGTACAGATGAAAGTGTGCCACTACTCAAAAGTATGCATTCATAGGAGATTGCAATTCAAAGCAAACATAATGTATGATAAGACATACGACTACATACTCCATACAACAAGGGAATGTAAGGGAAATTTATATATATCTTCAAGTATGGATTAGGTTGAAATGAATACATCCGCGACCAAACCTAAACAGCCACAGGACAAATGTATGGCGGTACTTGCTGCCAGTCACCAATTCGCAATGTGAATTTCGCATGTTCCCAACAGGAAAAGATGAGAAAAATACATTTACAAAAAAAGTTTAAATAATGCGTATTTAGTTTCGTTTCCGTTACTTTTCACGGAATACTATTTATTTGATTATGGCAATTATGAAGTAGTATACATATATACGACTACAAACTCATGTATATTTGTATGTAGTCTATATAAGCAAATATACATACAAAAATATCAGTAATTTGTCAGGATGCTCATTCCGGTCTAAATTCTATAAATATACATAACTTTTGTCAGTAATTAAAATAATGAATTCCAAGAAAAGCTGTTGTAATTTTTTACAAAAAAACTATAAATACATTATCCACTGCTTTTATAAATATATTTCCCTTGCACCCTCCCTACCCCGTCGGAATTCTCGGTGGAAAAAAATAAAATAATAATATTACCTTAAACAATAGCGTGAACTGTGAACACGTCAAAAGTCACTGTTCAGTGCACAGCAGTCCCACAGCACTTGTATCGGATTAGAGGCAAAAAACACAAACTTGCATGAATGGATGGAGGCAAAGGGTGAACACAACATGTGACCATACGATACAAACTAGAAACCTACATTGCTTATTTATATATTTATGCATCAGAGAGCATCAAGAAGAAAACATGAAAATTTTCAGCAAACTGCTTTGAACCTGCTGACTTATTCTCTTTTCTTCCTTATCCTCCTTCTACCATATTCTCCTCTTTTCCTGCAATGATCGTAACGAAAGTGAAAATAGAACAGAGGGAAAGAAAAAAGAAGAAAGCCCTAAAAGACTTTGAGGGGAAAGGAATAATTTTTTGAGTGTGACCGTTGTGTTTGTGTTTCTGGTGGTCTGGTCTGGCAGAAACTGTTTAAATAAACCGACAACTCATCACGTTCCGTCCTATAATGCCATAAGCACAATTTTCTCCTCTGGTTTTCATTTCATGATTCCGCGTGCATACATCAGCATTCAATTCATCTAATCCATTCTAAAATTCTTCATAAGTTGTAGATACGGGCAGACATACCACAACACAAAACTGACTTTGATGTGTGGTGCGGGTCGTTGTCGTAGTCATCGCCTAAGTACACTCATTCTTATTCTTTTATACAACAAACTCATATGAATAAAGTTCATTCAGCCACAATCACAATCCATATTATTATTATCGCCAAGGTATGTATTATGCATACAGGGAGATTTCCCTGCTGTTGTTGTAAGCTACAATGCTATGTGGTGGCAGTCGGGATAAATATTATTGTACACAGTACACAGCACAGCAGCAGCAGTGGTGAAGGTGCTGCTGGTGGTTGCAGAATTTGTACAAAACGCTCATGCCTTTATTGCTTGCTTTTGCCACATAGGCATGCACCTTGTTTGTTACTTACTTTTTCTTTATTTCCTCTGTTCACTTTCTCCGGCAGCTACTACAACACGTATTCTCTCCATCAGGTAGCAGGCCTCACAGAATTTATGCCACTCTGATCTGATGTCTTGTCCTTTATCACGTACTCACAATCACACAATATTGCCACCATACCACAGCTTCTCTTCCTCTTCTGTTGCCACTATACTGCTGTGGTTGGTGTTACAATTCCTTTTCTATTATTAAGCATTCACAGAAGATCACAGATCCCCCGGATGCGGATGAAAAGAAATGGATGATGTGTCTGCCCTTCCGGCCGTCTGTGTGCCACACTATTATAGATCTTAGAGAATGAACCATCAGCGTTTCAAAACTGAAAATTGTTATGCCAGGGGGCCGAAGCCCCGGAATATAATGCAACAAACCACATCTGCAACAACTTATTTTAACATTTACAATTTTTATTTGAACTTTTTTGGTTTTTTAGTTTTCGTTGTATTATGGATAAAGTTATTTAGTTTTTGTTCCCTTATCGGTGGCGATGCCTTATTTTTTCGCCGAACCCTTACCGGCGGTATATGTCCTTGTTTTCTCGGTTGTGCCAGTATCTTGGTTTCTCGCATGCGCTGGTGATTCTTGCTTTTCGCCTAAGCGGGTGTACGATTTCTTATGGAATATTTTATTGTTGCATACATGACAGCTTTATTTTTGCATACGTGTATGGATATTTTTGTTGCAAATCTGGTACTTTTTATTTTTTTGTTGCAAAAATGTGATTGAATTTCTGAAAAAGTTTAAATGTGGAATGTTGCAGATATGCTATAGAGTTTCATGAGGATATGATGAGTTTGAATTTATGGTACATATAACCTGTTAACCTTCACACCTAAACAACATCTCAGCTTTAGGTGGGAAGAAACGAGCGAATGCTTCTTTATAAAGTTACAATGGTCTCGTTCTTTCTCTTGCAGAACTAGACCACTTTATTCCGTTCCCTGCGAAGGCGAGAAAGCGGTGATGATGATGGTGAAAGGGTAAAAATTATATGTTTTGAAATAGAATCGGAGAGAAGGGG
>JAITYZ010001109.1:0-22680 GCA_027744595.1 Paronellides praefectus
GGAAAAAGGGACTTTGGTCCATTCTGCTGCTGTTAGAACAGATTTATAATATGCGAGTGTGTAGCCAAATAACTATGAAATCGATCAAGTGTTCAAGGAAAATAAAAAGTGATGACAAGCGATAGGTTGCATTCATACAAATCGTTATAGCCTTTTAATGGAGATTTGTAATTGGTTTGGACAAGGGCAAAAATGTTACTTGCTGTATGAACGAGCCCCTTATAAATGATACTTTATGTTTTTTTAGTGTGTGCAATATGGTTTCTCACTCTCATTACTCTTCCTGATTGCAAGCTTTACTGCATGCTTGTAAGTTGCATGCTCTTGGCTCTCTCTACGCTTTTCACTTCTCTCTCTCTCTCTCTCTCAACCATATAGATAGTTTTAGTTACTTTCTGGTAATATTTTCTCGGTTTTTACTTTCAAATTGAAAACGTTCCAGTCGCCATGCATAAGTAACATGGCTAAAATCTATTGAACTAAAACTAGGAGGAAAGGGCTAAATACATTCTATAGCGTAGCTATAAAGCATTTTCCACATTTGAATAACAGCAGAGAGCCTGTAAGGAATGTATGTATTTATAATATATGCTTTTAGTAGTATTTATTGTGTATCTATAATTAATCTTGGAAAATGATTATGTGGCTTGGTTGGCACTCTCTGTTTAGCTTTTTCTCCATCCATCCATCCACATGCACACACGCAGACACGCATTCAAGAGTTCCCAACTTTCAAAATGATTTTGGCAAAAGGGACAATAAGTTTCTGCGCTCCTGTTTGTCTGATGCTGTTCCATTTTCCGTTCCCTGACTGCCTCTCTGTAAAAAGCTATAAAAGAGCAGAATAATAATAAGCAGACCATTTTGGATCCCAATTCCCACAAAATTCTTTCTACTTTTTATTTTTAAAGAGCAGCAATAGTAGTGATAGTGGTGGGATGAATGTCCACAGAATATAAACGAGTCACAGAGTTCCCACACAAGTCATTATGGAAGGTTATATGGAAGTCCAAAAAAACCATTTCATTTGTAATAGTGACGCTGGATGATGATGATGCTGCGGTACTTTTTTTTAGGATTAATGCAAATCAATATATTTTGGTTGACATGTCTTTCTCTCTGAGAATGGCTTGAAGAAGAGAATAACGTCTATTCATAGAATCCATTCATTCAATTCAGTTGAATAGTAGGTGGGTACACATATATAAAGTGAATAAGAGATTAATTTAAGAATGATTATCATTGCGTAATGATGATGATCTAATGGAACGAATGGAATTTCCTCAATAAAAAACGGGTTTCATTCGAATTTGAAAAATAATAATATATAGGTATATAAAACATGGTGATCTTCTGTCAACTCTGCCAAGAACCAGTCACCCACTCTAAATGCTTTATTAGTATGAGATTATGATTATATAAATGCGTCATCCTGTCTACTAGAAAGAGGAGAGGATTCTTTTTTATATATATTATAGTGGGACACTTTGGCGGTGGGACAAGACAGACACTCGAATATTTTTCATCAAGATCCCTTCTAGTACACTTGTACAAGACTCCCTTTTTATGGGAAAATGAGTCCAATGAATGGATGACTGTCATTATCACCACATCATCATCATCATCACCACCAGAATATAAAAAAAAATATATTGGTGGCAGTGGTTCTTGTGTGTAGTAGTACCAGTGGCTCTTTTTCCACATCCATTAATACTACAACAGTCACCAAGCAAACCAAAAAACCAAATATTTCATGTGAACAAGTCAAGTGCCAAATGGGAACAAAAACCACCCGATAATGATGCGGAAATTTCAGTCACTTCATCACCGCCATCATATTACCATCCTTGTCAGTTACAGGGCCACGCAGAGAGACATAATATTACTTATACAATATCCCGGGTTATAGAGGACATGATCTCTTTTTTTACAGAGAGACTAGCAGACAGCAGAAGATGAACAAAAAATATAAAAAATAATATGGGGATCCTATATAATGATCAAACGATCAACATATCATTATCAGGGCTTTCCATATATGATCCTCCGAATTTACTGGAAATTGAGAGGGGGGAAAGCATTTAAAACTCCAAAGCATCTTTTAACTGAAAAGAGGAAAATTCAATCAACATATATCAAACTGGATTACATGCTATGTTGAATGATTGAATTGGAAGATGCGTGAAGAAAGGACAAATAAAATAGATATTGCAATAATCATGGTTTAATGAACTTGAAAGGAATTTTTTTTTCTGCTCAACAACAAGAAAAAATTGTTCGTCAAACCTATTTAACCGTTTTATTTTCTCCACTTGCTCACATTGGATTTGCCCATGTGGAAGATATTACATAAAATTCGAATCAATCATCACAAAAAAAAATTTATACGTAAGAGAACGTTGACATCAAAATAGCAGGTAGGTATATTAAAAAAGCAGCTGGGAAAAGTCTTAGTGTCATTCATTCTCCTTCTTTTTCTCATTCTCTGTGTTTTGTGTAGATACCAACATCACCACCACCACCACCATCTCACGACTTATATTTTTTTCAAAGAGAGAAGAGCCGGTAAAATCCAGAGGATTTTTTATTTTGTTGGTCTGAAGGATAAGAATGACGCGTGTCACCAAAACGTCTGGTAGTCTGACTTGACATTGACACATGGTCTTACCTTCTCTTCTTTTTAACATAGTTTACTACTGACTACTACACTGTATATTGTACAGTTGTAGAAAAGTAGTAGATAGGGAAGCAAAAAAAAGAAAGATCTTCAAATGGATAGACACGTTCTTCACTTACAAAATGAATGCATGCATCAAACAGACACACAGTCATATAGTCATAATGTTGCAAAAAAACCACATTTTCCCATGGTCTTGAATGCTGATGATATATGCCCACTTCTCTTTATGTCCCTTGCACACTGGCACATTCATTTTGAGTACTGACTTGTATACATGAGATATATGTAGAGTTGCATCATGAAGAGCATTATTATCATCATCATCACAAGCTCTCCGTGGAATAATATGGAAATGATTGGAATATAAAATACTTTATGCGTTTCTCTCTCTCTCTCTGTCTTGTTCCTTCTTTTTCCACAAAAACATAAAATGCCATTACAAGTGATTCTAAGCCAACAAGCCATGTTGTTGTACGTACACTTGAGCTTTTTGTGTACAGAATAATGTAGGATGATGCACGCGCAAACTGAAATAAATGATAAGTCCTCTTTGTGAGGGGAAGACATCATAATAGTAATGATATTTCATGCTTTCTCTTCTCCGCTGATATATTTTTTATGAACCATGAAACGTTTGCTTTTTCTAGTGGCGCGGCACGGATGATAAGCATATTTTCCTGGAATATTGTTATTATTATGATGTCACGGGGTACAGATTTGCTGGTATGGTGGTGGTGGGATGCAGTACAGTGGCACAGCTATTTATAACGACAAAACTATCCATTATGTAATCATTCATGTCGATGTCCTGTACTACTACTGCATTTGTTCTCTGATGTTGTGTGCTGTTGTACATCATAAAATGGAACCGACTTTCATGAAAGCCAGCCAAAAGAACCATTTTCCCATGTATTTTACATTAAATGTTCTCTACGAGCCATCTCCATATCTTTTCAAACGCAATGGATAGCATGATGATCATCATATGATCCTTGTGTCGCGTCCTTCGACGCCGTGTCTCCCTCCGATTTTCTCCACTTGAGATTTTCCTGCTTCTGCATCTACACAACAGTATATTATTATGTGCCTACCTACCTACCGATGTATGTATTTCCACCATCCAATTTTGGCTTTTGACTTGCCGCCGCCGATGATATAATAACCTGTGGAGATTTTTTTTTCCTATAGAGGAACATCCACATTTTTTATGAGAGCGTGCACTTTGTGTAAAAAATATAGCATTTACGTAAGTACGTTATGTATTTTAAGTTCATATTATTATTGGACTCGCGTTTTGTTGGCCGTATGCATTTGGTTTGATATCAGTAGTAGTGTGTGGCAGCGGGGGAGTCAAGTCAAGTCAAGAGACCCATTAGCCACTAATGGTCCATATCACTTTCCCTTTCTCTTCAATGTCATCGCCGCCGCATCAAACTGCCATATATCCGTGTAATATTCCGTAACGATCTTCAACTTGCAAAGTCAAAAACTTGCTTTTTCCCTCCATCCTTATTACTGCACATTTTGTACATCTATCTCTGGATGTTGAGTAGGAAATGCATGCTCAATAATGCCATCATCATGCCGTACAACATTATCATCTCTTCTTCTTTTTTATATCATTGCAGTTCTTCTATCTATGCAGTAAGAACGTTTTCCCTGTCAACTGTCAGTGTCAGTTCATGAATTGGATTTGTTAGGAATTTTCTGGGAGAAAAGAAAAAACCTCACACACATCCTCCACCACAGCAGCAGCAGCAGCATCCTCATGTCACTGGAATGGACTTGAGTTGAGAAGAGCTGCAAGGCCCATTGGGTTGCAACCCAGAGAACAATGGAGTTAGACATAAGTATGTATATAAAGTATACTCCCTCTAAATGCAAACGCAATATATTATGCAATATTTCTCAGATAAGTGCTTCTTAGTTTGGGGGGTGGAGGGAAGAAGAAAGAGAGATGAAGAACATACCAGCAATAAAAAATTCGAAAAAAGGAAGATGAGAGATAGAATCAGTGCGCGATGTGGCAAGCATATATTCAGCTTGCATCTTAGACGTACATACCCTGACCGGTGATGACCAGTAAGCTGAGAAGTTGTTTTCAGAAGACGACAATTTTTTTGTATGACAAGCAAAAAAAATGTAGAATAGGAAGCATACAAACATTATTTGTAAATAGTAGTAATAATAGTAAAAACGTATAAAAAAAGGTTTTTAGCTTGTATTACATACATACATAGGTATATAATATGTAATGTATACATGTTATCGAGATACACGGTAATAATACTGCCGCCGCTCTCAATTCTTTTCCCTTGACTTTGGCCTTCCACTTCCTTCCCATTTCGTTTAGTTGACAATAAGCTGTTTAGACAGCAAAAAAAAGATTGGCTAAAAAGAAGGAAGGGTCAGCTGTATTGCAAGTAGCAAGGAAACAACAAAGGTTGTGTTTTCCTCTCTGTGACAAATCCAGGCATTTTTCTGTTTTTTATTTTTTTTTTGAAGAGGGAAACCCTATCTCTATCTCAACTTTGCTTACTCTTTTTTTTATCATATACACTACCATGATATTATGTATTATGCAATGCGATATTATTTACTTTATAAATATATATCTGACTCTGCCAGACTCACGGAAAATAGATATTCTTCTTTTTTATAGTTCATTGCTTTTATTTTTTATCATTGTTGTGTTTTTTTGGAATTTCGTTTAGTTGACAATAAGCTGTTTAGACGGCAAAAAAAGATAGGCTAAAAAGAAGGAAGGGTCAGCTGTATTGCAAGTAGCAAGGAAACAACAAAGGTTGTGTTTTCCTCTCTGTGACAAATCCAGGCATTTTTTTTTGTTTTTTTTTATTTTTTTTGAAGAGGGAAACCCTATCTCTATCTCAACTTTGCTTACTCTTTTTTTATCATATACACTACGATGATATTATGTATTATGCAATGTGATATTATTTACTTTATAAATATATATCTGACTCTGCCAGACTCACGGAAAATAGATATTCTTCTTTTTTATAGTTCATTGCTTTTATTTTTTATCATTGTTGTGTTTTTTGGGGTATTTTTTTTTGTCGAATATGTGTAGTGAGTGTGTATCTGATCGAGTGAAAGAAGAGGAAGGGAAAGTGTAAAAAAGGCTGGAATTTGTGTGATTTCTTTAAGGATTTCCCCTTCCTTCCTTGTTTCCTTTTTATTCACATCTTAAGATTTTTATATAGAGTTTTCCCCTTTTTTATCCTTCTCATCTTCATCATCTCTTTAAGTTCATTCGTATCCTTTACTCCAACGTTACTTTAAAAAAAAAAGAAAAAAAAGGTTTTTTGTATTTTTTTTGTTCAACCAGCCAACGTGTGTCTTTGACTTCCTTACTTTTTTTGGTATAGTTCTTGTCGCCTAAGCAGAGCATGATTTCTTTGGCTGATTCTTCTCCCCTGACTCTGACAACTACACACACATTACACACGCAACTGATCGAGTGAAAGGAGAGGAAGGGAAAGTGTAAAAAAGGCTGGAATTTGTGTGATTTCTTTAAGGATTTCCCCTTCCTTCCTTGTTTCCTTTTTATTCACATCTTAAGATTTTTATATAGAGTTTCCCCTTTTTTATTCTTCTCATCTTCATCATCTCTTTAAGTTCATTCGTATCCTTTACTCCAACGTTACATTTTTTTAAAAGAAAAAAAGGTTCTTGTATTTTTTTTTGTTCAACCAACCAACTTGTGTCTTTGACTTCCTTACTTTTTTGGTGTAGTTCTTGTCGCCTAAGCATAGCATGATTTCTTTGGCTGATTCTTCTCCCCTGACTCTGACAACTACACACACATTACACACGCATAGATATATATACATATAAGATAAGTACACGCTACCATGTAGGTATAAATACTTCTTCCCGGGGAACAACTCACATCTTCATCGTCTCTCTTCTTCATCATGATCCCTTTAGCTTTTGCCATCTCATGAGCTTTCCTCCTTTACGTATTTTAGAAGATGGAGAAAAGTTTTTTTCCCGTGCTATTACTATTAGTCCATCCGTATCCCCACGCGTCGTACATTATTGTGTGTGTCGATGGATTTTTCGTGTGTGACGACGACTTTTTTTCTTGAAGAAGAGAGATGTTTATCTTATTGAACTCCGAGGTTTTCCCTCTCCCATCCTCTCTCTCTCTCTCTCTTTCTCTCTCGCTTATTTACTTTTACACAATCCAATCCACCAGGAACACAAAAAGGAACTCAAGAGGAAAAAAGCGAAGAATAAAGAGACGATATGAATGAGCGAATCAAAAGTAAAAAGAGGAAGAAAAATATAAGTATAATAATATGTATATATAAAAGGCAGCAAAGCAGAAAAAACTTTTTTGCCTGACATTTTTCTCCTCATCTTTTCCCCTGATCCTTTTTGCAGTTAGTTATACCACAAGGGAGAGAAACATTTAGAGATGTATATAAAAAAAATTGTGTGTATGTGCGATGGTGATGACAAAGACGGAAAAACTAGGAAGAAGGACAAAAAACTCACTTTCTCACCCAAAAAAAGATATTATTAGAGAGTTCCAAAATTCTTAAGTTTGGAGTTTTGTAAAAAAAATACTACAGCAGCAAAAGTATTACTGGTTAAGTTTGGGGTTTTCTACAAGTCATCTTTGTAGTTTTTTTCCTCAAGGAAAAAAAACTTTCAACAATGCCAATAATAATAATAACAATAACGTGGCGCGCGGTTCCAATTCACCACTATCGACAACCTGTCGAAGTATTGTACCGGCTATTATTCAAGGGTAGTAGTCTTGTACTGTCGTGTGTTGGGCCTTCCATACCATATGCAGTTATGATATATAAAAACGGACCCACTGCCTATCTACTACGTTGCCAGTACCGCTTGCCATCAATTTATTGTTAAATGTATGTACCTAAATGTCAACAAAAAACCCTGCAGTCAACTGCAAAACTACTCTATATACATATATATATATATGGTAGACATAGGCATACATCTTTAAACTTGTAAAAAGTGTATAACGGGTACTATAAGAAAAAATCTGTAACCGCTGAAAAAATGTGACATTTTGTTGCACAAAAACGTGCCATCATTTTGCTGCCGCCACGACCACAACCATATAATATATAACAACTACTATATTTACACTTCCAGAAAAACTGCAATAAAGCTATAACCATATTAACACTACTACAATCTCTTCTTCCATATTATTTCTATTTCTTTGCTTCCAACTCCCCCGGTTTTTTTTCCTGCGGTTTGTCTGCTGCTGCTTGTAGGTTTTGGTTTCACTTTCTTTCTTCTTCCTTCCCATTTGATGTATCAAGAGGGAAATAATTGGAGTCCTTTTTTCTTCATTTCCCCGTCCGGTCTCTGGACGTATGTAGCAAAGAAAGCTTTGTTGTATAATTCCTCCAAGTTAAATACTCCATTTACACTTCCAGAAAAACTGCAATAAAGCTATAACCATATTAACACTACTACAATCTCTTCTTCCATATTATTTTTTCTTTCTTTGCTTCCAACTCCCCCGGTTTTTTCCTGCGGTTTGTCTGCTGCTGCTTGTTGGTTTTGATTTCACTTTCTTTTTTCCTCCTTCCCATTTGATGCATCAAGAGGGAAATAATTGGAGTCCTTTTTTCTTCATTTCCCCGTCCGGTCTCTGGACGTATGTAGCAAAGAAAGCTTTGTTGTATAATTCCTCCAAGTTAAATACTCCAGGAAATAAAAAGTTTCTTTTTTTCCTTCTTATTTCCTTCTTCTCTTACAAACACACGCATACACACACACATTACTTTAATAGTGTATACAATAATGTCTTATTTTTTTACGACTAGTTGTTACAATACCATGTATTTAGTTGTATAAAAAGTGCATCGTCTAAATATTATCCACCACCACCAGAAATAGTCACCAGCCAACAACATTTTTCTGTATACTTTCCTCTCTTTGTCGACGTCCTTGCTTGTTTGCTGCTGCTTCTAGTGCCAGTCAACGACAGACGTTTCGTCTGGTTCAGGGTTCAGAACAAAAAAAAAAGAAGAAGAAGAAAAGTGTGGAGACAGAAACAGAAACTTTATGCTTTCCCTTCAACAAAAACCCCAAGAATAAGACTAATACGAGAAGAGAGAAAATAGAAAAAAACGTTTCCAGCTTTTAGGGAAAAATCCTTACCACAGAAGAAAAAACCCTCAAGTACAAGAAAACAAATGTATATACATGCATGTAAATGATATATATATATTCTTACAAATGCATTAGTACTTTTCCATCACGTGCTATTTTTTATGGAGAGAAACCACAGAAAATGGAGGGAAAATGCACATAGGAAAAACCACTAAAGCCACTGGTATTATTGTGGTACTATTTTATACAGTGAAATTCAAATTTATTTCAGGAAAGCATGCTGCGATGTGCAAAAAAATGCATTCTTTTTTAAAGACTGCTGTTGTATAATTGGGGACATAACGCTCACGGTTCAATGATTCAATGAAAAGTAGCGCATTTTTTGTTATAAGAGCTTCTTGAATGCACCATTCCCATAATGATTATAATAACAAGGAAAAGATTTCATTTCATTTTACTGTATTACTATTATTGCAAGAAAACCTAATAATTTTGTGTATTGCTCTGGTAATAATAATTGTTATTTACGTAAAAAGGAAGGTAAGTTTATATAAAAAAATGGATGTAAAAAATTGTGAAAGCGGGCGAATAAAAAAATATACCAAAAGCAGAGGTAAAGCATTATTGCAAGGACGAATAATAAAAGCTTATTTTAGACACCCGACAGGGGCCCCATTTACCCCATCGTGTTTTTCTCTTTTTCTTGTTCAGAATCATATTTTTTATGAAAAGGATTTTTTTTGCCAGTTATTATGCAATATATCATGCAAGGCGAATAAAATGAAATCAGAGATGTATTGTTGGATGCGTTGCAAAAGAAGAAAAAATATAGTAAAAATAGAAAGAAAAAAAATATTCTCATTTTTCAACAATACAAACAACAACATTATTATACATATACCCAACTCACACATAACACATTACATAAAGCCGTAGTACATGTATAAAAAAGCAATATCATTACCTTGTTAAATACGCCTAGAATGCATTTTTTTGGTAGAAAAGTAGGGAAATAAAGAAGGAGAGAGAGACGGGAAGAAAGCTGCAGTTTTTGTATTTTATTCTCTCATGTTTCTCCTTTTCATAAAAAGAGGAAGAGAAAAAGTCTAAATAATTTTTAAAAGAAAAAGAAAAACGAGGCCAAAAGTGGCTAGAAGGAGCACTTGTTCATTCCTTTATTTTTTGTGATATTATATCTTTGGAAAGCAATCATAAATAATAAAAAAAATATATTGTAATGCACCAGTGATGCAGTATAGAATTCTCTAGAATTGAAATTGGGGATGATGATGGCGGCGTGGTAGTGGAGTTGTACAATAATAATAATATTTATTGGATATACAGAGAAAAAAATTATGGAAGGAAGGCAGGATGAATGGGGGTTGTATTTTCTCTTTGTAAAAAAAGAATAAAATATTGTTGTAGGCTGACTGCATCCAGTAATGATGTAGTTTTGCAATGAAATAATAATAATAATGATAATAACAGACAAAAGTTTTGGGAAGAAAATAGTGAAATTTCGGGGAAAATAAAAAGTAGCGAAAGCTGTGCAGACAAAAATTTGTTGTATGTGCGGAATTTTGAAAGCAATTTATTTGTTGTATTATTTTTGGACAGACAGGCCATTTGAAAAAACCCAAAAGCAATAATAATAATAATAAAGTATCATATTTTAGATTGTGACTGTTGTATAATGAATGACAAATAATTATAATATCATTTCATAATGATAATTTTTTTAAAGGATGCACGCCCCCCTACTGATTTATTTTTTTGGTGTGATTCATGAACCATAATATAATATCCCTTTTGCGTGCTCTTTATAATAATAATGGCAAATTTCTCTGAAGCAAAATGGAAATAAATCTTCAAGTTTTCTCAAGTGGATACATGTTCATAATACAAAATTTGTTTTGTAATCGTTATGCTGGATATTAGTTCATTTTTCCTGATAAAAGAGCATACATTGTGCTCATTATCATAATTTTTATTCTTTTCGCTTCAGCTAGAAAGATAATTAATTGGTATTGTTAAATATTAATGATGATTTCAACATTAATGGTACAATAAAACGCCCTTAAAAATATTTTACGAGTTAGCAATCCAATATTGTGTGATGTTGTTGATTGTTGTTGTGGATGTCTTACTGAAGAAATTATTTGTGATGTGCAGGAGTAGAGTTGATAGGGTTAGGTTTCAATTTGTTCCTGATAACTACTAAATATCATGATAAATGATGATAATGATGGTGTTGATGATGACTTTCTCAGGAATATGTATACCTATATAACAAAGAGAAAACTTCCGGAAAGATAAATAGCAGAGCAAATTAATTTTTACAAAACTGCCACTTCCCAGCGTACGTTTTAATTAAACTACTTGAAGATATAAAAAGAAGGAATAGTTTGAGTTTGCTGTGTTGCATTGAAACAAAAGACGGTAGGGTGGGAGTCTTCTATTTGAAGAGATTTTGGATTTAATATTTATGAAACACAAGGAACTCGTAAATCAGACTAAAAGAAAATCATCATCATCTCCTCCCGCTTTTCTTTCTCTCGAAATTTCTCACTTTCAAGTCAAAATACTATGCCAAGAAGAGTCAGACTTTGACATCTCCAACAGTTCCGGGTATTTAAACAAAATGCAGAAAAAGAGGGATGGAGATGATGATAATGACGGGACACACAATATTTTATTTATGAGATTTTCTATTTTCAGCTTCTTCCCAGAACAAGACATGCAGTTAAAACAGCCCGACGAAAAAGTGAGAAGCTGAGACGAAAGAAAATCTTTTTTCTTTGTAAAACTCTTGTCGTTTTTATTATCTTAATGAATAGGCGACAAAAAACCCACTGTGTGTATACACACGACACACTACTAGTCTGCTCAATTTTTTCCTGTGAATTCTGGAGTGAATAAGCAGGGAGGTTGAAAGGGAGAAATCTTTTTAAAATTAGAGTTTCACTCCAGGAGACCGACTCTTCTTCATTTTGGTGAAAAGGAGGTTCAAGTACCTTGCTACACCCTACTACTCCTTAATACACTTGGTAGCAATGTCAATTTTTGATGAAAAAGGGTCTCTAAATTAAAAGGACGAAAAACTCTAGTCTTTGTTTCCGTTATTTTTACCTTTTAGCTTTTTTATGATGATGATTATTTCTTTCAAAGTAGAATATAAAGCTAGTCAACAAAAAAGAAAGATGTAAAAGGCGTATGTACCTACATTATTATTTTTGTATTTAAAACTTGTCTGTTTTTTTGTATAATAATGACTGTAATAATGACACACTTTTTTGGAAAAAAATCCTAAAAAGTATTACGCGTCATTGCTCTTTCCTGGTATGACTTTTACTACACAACTCTCACTCACTTCCTGTCACAAATGAATTATTATTTACCAAAAAAACACATACCTACATGCACGCAGGATAAAAATGAAGGACACAAAAAATTATGAAAAAGATAAAAAAAGATAGTTTTTTAATAAAAATGTAGAATATCTACAAAACTGAAACTTATATCAACATGGAACATGGAAAATAAATGAATATTTAATAATAATGTCGGTATGTGTAAATAAATTACGTAATGGTAACAGACGCAATCAGTATAATAATAAATGTATGTGTGTAGTAATATGTCATCCCCTTTCATCAATTTGTATCCCTTTAATTCCAAAGATGCACATCTGTATACATATACCTATTATTCTACATTATTCTCCGCCTTTCTTGTAGAAAATAAGTATTTTGATAGCTTCCTCCTCCAAGCAAAAAAAAATCTTTTTAGAGTGCCAAAAAGATTGTCCATGTGCCAAAAAACGATTATTGCTGTGTACTACAAATTGTCGCCGTAAATATATTCAATGCTACAAAGCGTAGAGCGCATAATACCTACACATACATCGGCAATGTGAGAAGTGGAAGGTCGTTCTCAATGGCTTTTTTTGTCTCTTTTCATTTTCCCGTTGATAATGTATCATGTGTAAGATGATATATATGTAGGTAGGTATGTATATATGTATGTAAAATATGATGAGGAGTAGGATAAGAGATGTTTGGTTCTTTTCCTTGCGTAGTAATAGATCATCACTGAAAAGTTGCGAGTGAGAAGGCAAAATTTAGTCAGCAAGAACAAAAGTGACACTTTTGCTGAAAACACGTAGAAAAGTGTGTGTATTCTCTTTTCCACTCTTTCTCTGCTCTGTATAAAATCGAAACGACAAAAAAAAGAGAAAGTAAAAAAAGCAAATCAACTTTTTAACTCGCTCTCTTTCACAAACCTGCCTTTAGAATGTATGAGTTGACTGAGTGAATATGGCGGAGAGAGAAAGAGAAAATCAGCAGAGGGAAGAGCAGCTTTTTTCTCTACTTTCTCTTCTTCTTCTCCTTCCTGCTCTTTCATCGTAATTTATTACCGTAATTAACAAGGAGGAAAATTATCCTTCATGTTCAGCAAGGCTGAAGTAGAAAAGTCTAGTCTGCTCTCCTACACACAGCTATTTTTTATCCTTTGGAGGAGAGAGCTCTCTTTCATTCAAGTAGTCATATTATCTGTATCGTCGTCATCCTCGTCATCATCCTCAACGCCATGTTCTTCCTTTTTTTATTCCGTTATTCTCTTCGTTTTTCTAACTAAAAAAAATTCTCTGCACTTGAGAGAGAGAGAAAAAAAAGTTGTGAAAGAAGCCAACTTGAAGAAATAAGTGAGCGTTACGCAACGACAGCGGAACGTATTTACATGCATACTCCCACCACCACCACCATCATCTCTCATTCATTCTGTATTTTTCTCTTGAAAGTTTGGCGGTCTCTTTTTCTTTGCCGGAGAAGATGAAAATGATTATAACATGACTTTTCTTGGAAAAAATGAGACCATGATCTTCCGGAAAAAATCTGAAAAAAGAATAGTATATGCATAGTACCTGGTATATATTATGTTTATACTTTGTACCGGACTACCATGTTTACTTGAATCTCGTCTCACACAAAAAGTCCAAGAGATTGCTATTTTTTTCGATGATTAGGACAAAAAATATGGTGATCACCATTGCAACATACAACCCACGTTATCTTTTTTCCAAGAAAACAAGATGGTGTTTACCAATGGCAATATGGCGGTAGTGGCTGTGGTGATAATAATGACGACTTTTAGAAATTAGTAGAAACGACTCATTTGACATTATCTTCATCACGGCAACATCCTCATCATAATGATCAAAACACCAAGCAAAATATCATTATGGAGTCCACTCCACTGGGTAAAAGTCTCATTATTAAGACGGAATGCCCACACAAAAAAAGCGCATCCCATTTTCTCCCAGAAAGTGAGACCATGAAGGGAACAACAACAAAAGCTGGTAAAAAAAAGAAGTCGTCGTGTGTAATATTAGTCGTAGCTGTTGAAGCTATTAAGTAGCATAATCAAAATAATAATTTGCACTGTGAGCTGGAGATATAGTAAGCGAAGCCACAAAACGACAGCGTAAAAATGTCTTTCCCACCACTGCTGCAAATGCTGCTGCTGATGCCATCGCCACCGTCAGGATACCACATCAAAACATAACACATATATACATATTATTATACTATTTTTTACTCTTATATAAGTTTGATGTTACATGTGTGACTATATACATAACATAATAAGTATCCTCATCATCTTCGTAATCATCTTCTTCTTCTTATATAAATGCTTATGGTATTTTGGTTGGTGGAGAAGAAGACTTTTTTGGACAAAAAATATTATTATTATGGAATGTAAAACAGTCCAAGAATTTTCTTATAAATGTGAGTAATGTAATTTACTATGTAATATGTAATGTATGATATTGCATCATGTTCTGTGGATGTGCATAGCACAGCAGAACGAGAAGGAAGAAGGAGAATTTTTTTGCAGAAAATTTATATAATAAAGTAAAAGACACAGTGAGAGAGAAAGAGGGGAAAAATATGTGTGTATGGTGGAAGCAAGCTGTGGAACATTATTATTATTATCATCATTGTTATTACTACCAGCACCACCATACTACTATCACCATCAGAAAAAATACACAGGAGCGGCATATAAGCAGCAGCCAGCCTTATTTCATGATCATGATGATGATGGTGAGCAAAAGGAGAAAAAAAAGAAAATTGTTCTTTTTCAGTTTTTTGCTTATTCTGCTGTGTGTGTGCTATGTTGTATGTCGTGTGGTAGTTATGCTTATTATTATTATGATGCTTCCTTATGTTTTTCATGTTTTTGCTATAAGTTATAGCCGTGTCGTGTGTTTATCCTTGTAACAAGCAAAGCAGAGAGAGAGAGAGAGAGAGAGATCATTTTACAGAGAAAGTTTGTTGGTGGATGGATGCAAATTTTTTGTGTAATGGGAGCACATACACACTTGCAGACACATTCAAACAGACACACACACACTCACTCATACAGGGTAATAATAATGATGAAAACATCTGCATAATGTTTTCAACTGGAAACTGCGATGCTTTGCATGTTGCTGAAGTAGAGAAAAAAAAATAGATATGTGAACAATTTTCTTCTCTTTTTTTTGAACTTGTAAAAGTGAATGTGCCGGTTTTTCCATAGGAGGATATATAAAGGAGGAAAAAAAAGTCGATTATTATAGAAAGTCGTTCTTCTCTGCAGTTTCCAGGAAAAAGATGATGATAATTTTTTTTCTCAGATATCTGAACCAGTTTTTTTTCAAGTTTGTCTGTAAGGGCGAGTGAGAGAGAGAGAGAGGGAAGAGCAGCAGAAGAAGAGACCATTTCACAGGACAAGTTTTTAGTGTTATGATGTACAACGGTGAAAATATGCTAAAATAGTTTGGTATGTAGTATGCATAAGGTAATATATAAGTACTTCTCATGCATGTCATAATGTACGACTTCACCTAAAGTCATAAATCGGATGTTGCTCTCTCTCTCCTTCTCTCCATTTGTGTCACTCGTTCCATTCACCATAACTTTTATATTATTGTATGGATATTATGATATGAGTACACAAACAGTAGTAAAAGGATACACACGTTTCTTCAGAGTAAAAGGAACTTTGTTTCTTTTTTTATATTTCGCATGGTTCCATTCATTCTTCCTTAATATTCTTCCCCTTTCTGGTACACTGCCATCATCATGAGATTTTTGCGTTGTTTTCTTCTTTTATTTTTTTTTTGCAAGAAGAGAAAATCTCATGATAATGATGTTGATGTTGTAGTGTAAGTCTGTGATGTGGAGCGAATAGGTAGCTACTACTACTAATATATGCTATACTTATTTTGTAACAACAGCAAAACCCACCTTCAGACAAAAAGTCTTTGAAATGATCATGATTACCTTGTATATATTAGTGTGTGTATACATATTATGCATATATAATTTCCCTTGGTGTTTCTTCCTCCTTCACCTCGTTGTTTGGTGTTTATGCGTGAACAAGGTGATGGTACATTGAACATTAGAATAATGGAAATAAGGAAGAAAAGGATCATAAGTGCTCGTCGTATTTGTTACACCGGGTGAGCAAAGCAAAAGCAAATAATAAGAGGGAGAAACAGCGAAAAGAATCGCATCGGCATCATCAACATCACCATCATCGTCGTCGTCATCAGCATCATACACTTATACCCATCCTACCGTGGCTATCTTCGTTTTTTGGTTGGCAGAACAAGAACAAGCAGATTTTCGCTTTCTGTGAGACTCTTTCTCTCTCTCTCTCTCTGAGTGTCTCACTCTTTTTTTTGTCTTGGAATACTTTCCTTTGAGCTGGAGTAGTAGTAGCAGTAGGGAGTGCACTACTCTGTGTCTGTATTTGTGTGTTCTGACAAAACTTTGTTCCTTGTTTTGTTCTCTTCTCTTGTTTTTATTATTGGCACATAAAACATAAATATAAAAGCTTTACTTTTTCCCTGCTAATGAGTTTGTGATAAAAACACTACAAAAGTGTTATGTTTTAGTATGGTATATTATGGTGGGAAGGGGGAGGAGGAGAAGGTGATGTGGTGGTAGTCATGGTGTAGTTCAAAAGAGAGCGAAAATTGCATGAAAATATGCCATGATAGTCATCATCATCATCCTCATCATCATGATCATTTCCCATTCCACCTCATTTTCTCCTCTGCTCTTGGATATTTCCAGAAAGTAGCCAAAAAAAAAATCTCCGGTCCATTTTCTCTACATCTTTCTCTCTTGTTTTTTTTGGACATTAAAACCTTTTAAAAATGTTATAAAGGTGGTTGTGTAATAGAAGTAGTGAGTTTCTGTATTTTAGTCTTTTTTTGGTGGGTGTAAGTATTGATGGTAATTTGTAACGGTTGTACAAAATACAAATGCTCATTATTCCCTCTTCCTCTCTCCCTTCCTCTGGCGTTCTCCTCATTTTGAAAAGCTTTAAATAACGTTGGCACTCTTCTCTAAATCATCATGAGTGGAATGGAGTAAAAACGAGGTGAATTGCACAGAAAACTCTCTGGAAGAAGACGAACAAGTAGCAACAACAACAACATCAACTCATTCACTCACTCACTCCTTCTCACTTGGCACAGGATGGTAGAGGAGGAGATGGTGGTGGTCGTCAGGATGTTGAGTTTTAGACTAGCTAGATTACTCCTCCGACACAACAACAAGAAAAAAAATATGTATCTATGATAATCTTTCTTTCATGGTTGTCTGTTGTACGTACTTTCTGCAGTGGTGGTTGTACAACAAGTACTTATTCTTTATTTTTCTGCTTGCTCAAAACTTTTGTTGGCGATTCTTCCCACCACCAAAAAAACTCATACTTCCTTTTCCATGTCCATATGTCCATCCATTTTCCTCTGGCCTCTAGGTTATATGCTACGCAGTAAGTAATACCAGAAAAAAGAAGTAATGTTTAGTCAAGTGACAAGATAGAGAGAGACCAACACGGGCCGATGAACTTTTTCTTTTCCCTGCACTCAACAACAACAAAAAAGCCATAAAGATGTTGATGATGATAATGATGATAATAGTAATATGGCTGTCGTAAGAAAGAAAGGGCATTGTGACCGATGATGACCCAGTTTTTTTTATGTGGAGCCCGTGTTTTGCTTCTTAATAATCACTATCCCAATCATCAGCAACATCACGCAGAGTTCAGCTGGAGACATTGAAAAAGTGTGTGAGAGTGTCTTTGACTTAATCTTGTTCATCATCTCATTGCATACACCTCACTCACTCGCGTTCTTTACAAAAAAATTGGAGAAAATAGAGCAAAACATAGTAAACCACCCCGCGTTGTTGTACATAACATATCATACCTTCAAATTGAAAGCTTCAATACCATTCTATTATGGTTAGTATATCGATATTGATGTATTGTTATAAATCGGATATTTGAAGTTGTGCATGTAGCGCTGTCGTTTTATCAGAGAACACACTTTACTTACTTTTTAACAAGAAATGTAAACAAATCAGAAAAAAGATGCAATTTGCCAATACTCTTCTGCTCGAGGATATACGAGAATTCTTTTCTTTTTTCTCCTGCAGAGAGAGTACACACAACAGATCACCAGCTTTTCTCTATTTATATTTCTTTTATGTTTTTTTGTACTCTTTTTCTTCACATCACTGTTTTACGACCTGGTCCACCTCCCCACCACTACTATACCATCAGTGTCAGTATCAATGACATGGGTTCTGCGTCAGAACAAAAAAAAGTATACAAGAAGAAGAAAAAAGAGAGGAAACATTCCAACTGATTGATTGATGGCGCATACAAGGGTAGCCGATTTTTTACCTTTTCTCTTTACTTTTCTACTTTTGTATTTTTTTTTTGGACTACAGTTGTTGTTGTTGTGAGTGAGGTACACAATTTTTTAACGACATATGCACATTCGGAAAGTGGAGCACAATTATTCACAAGATGGCTGAATGTCTATATGTTTGTTTCACACACACTCACGACGTTACACAGGTAGAAGCTTAAAAAGGGGGAAAAGAGCAGGATGCTCTGAATTTAAGACAAATATAAGAAAAGAAAGTAAAAAATTGTAAATGTTGCTTTTGTTTTTCTTTCTACTTTTTTTTCTCTTCTTCTTCTTCTCAATGGACTACAGTTGTTGTTGTTGTGAGTGAGGTACACAATTTTTTAACGACATATGCACATTCGGAAAGTGGAGCACAATTATTCACAAGATGGCTGAATGCCTATATGTTTGTTTCACACACACTCACATATACATACACACACGACGTTACACAGGTAGAAGCTTAAAAAGGGGGAAAAAGAGCAGGATGCTCTGAATTTAAGACAAATATAAGAAAAGAAAGTAAAAAATTGTAAATGTTGCTTTTGTTTTTCTTTCTACTTTTTTTCTCTTCTTCTTCTTCTCATCCTCTCTGGATGTTATGCTACTGCTATTTTGTATTGGTTTGGTTGGTTGCACCAAGAAAATGCCGGGGTCCGTGATTGATGTGATTGATTTCGCCAGATACACTGCAAACGTGCCAGAGGAGTAAACTGGAAGTGACAGGAAAACAAAGGGGTTTTCTGTTAGGCCATTTTTTGACTTCAGCACAGGAGTTGCATATTGGTTAGTGTAGGTGTGTTGAGTGTGCATATTAGCTCATTATATTTGCTTACCTTTTACACAGATGCGGATAAGGATTTATACTTATAAGGTCTATAATATTATTTAATACTACTTCCATGCATGCATATATGAATATGGTGACTACATATATGTTTTTAAAAAAGAGATTTGTTAGTATTCGGTGATGCATGAGCCAACGTGATATTGATGACGAGGACGAATATTGTAATGTAACCTTGTAAATATTAGCGCATTAGAGTTGAAACAAAGATGAAAGATGATAATATACAGTTTTCCATAAAGTTGGCACATGAATAATCAATGGAATGGTTTTGAAGAAGGGAGCATGTTTTAAAAAAAATATTTCAATAACAAAATTTACTTACATTCCATCATGTTGTTTATTTACTCACGTACGTGGGCGGTGTTTTGGCAGTAGGGCTAAATAAAGTTTTAAAAAGTTAAAAAGTAGCTGGAAGTATTGAAAAGTTGTAATTTAAGAAATCTTATGCTTTCGACAGTTGTTGAGGTAGTTTGAGAAGATGATGTAGTAAACAAAATAAATTTAGATAAACAAAATAACATGAAATGTGTTTAAAAATTGGGTACAGGTATTAAATAGGGAAGGTAAGTGAAAGGTGATAACAAAAACTGATTTTGAGTTGACTTGAAATGAAGTCACGTTGGCGTAAGCATGTTTTGCTTTTTTTAGTTACAATTGATAAAGTTTGGATACATGCTTACATTTATTACATGGTAAACAAGTAAATGATATGTACATATAGTTTACAATTCAGAAATACAAAACAAAATAGGATAATAATATGCTTGTAAAGATGTATATAGTTTTGTTGACGGTTTTTTGCTAGAGGTTATAAGTGGGTGTTTGATGGACAGGGATGAAATCAGAAACTAAAGCAGAGACAGTAATTTGATATCCTGAACTAAGTTTGGAGAGTAACACGGATCAAGTTTAGTTGCCTAACTTAATTAATTAATTGTATGCTACTATATCCCATCAACAAACCATTAGAGTAGCTAACTCAGGACCACGTAAGTTTTTTTCTTTGTAAGTCGCAGGGATTTTGATTGTAATTTGTAATATAAACAGTAAAAGGTTCGTTTCATTTCATTTTTAAGGTTAGCTTTAAGGTTTAAGGAAACGTTATAATAGCAGAGATCTCATATGCCGATCCAATGTGAGGGTCACCTTTTCATGGTCGCTGTAAGTATATCTGGCACAGTATGTCGGTATATCTGAGAAATGTGTACAAAAAATGTTGACTATTTTTGACAAAATAAGGTCAGATGAATTCGTAGAATACTATGACGTACATCAACTCTACCTTTTTTCAATCATATTTTAAATGTGAGTGATTACAAAAAGAGAATAGCAGAGATAGCATGGAATTTGTTCAAACAACTTCATGGTTAAACTTTCCTTTAAAGAAATTGAGATATATTATTTTTTCCCCCTTTTCTTCAGGTATGATTTTTTTATAAAAATTCTTTCAAAACTTCAAATATTAGTTTAATTCGGAATGATGGTACTTTCTTCGACTCTTCAATATGCTATGGGCAGTAAATCTAACCCTTCCATGTCAATCGTTTCAGTGAAATATCGATGGGTTGCAAAAAGTTATCTTTGATCACAAATCTAATATTCGTATGTATATTATTTTTTTGTAAAAATTGCGAATTAATTATTATTTAAAAGCACCCTGTATTTCTATCTATGAGGATGGCCTTCGATCACATACCTTTTGCTTTTTTATATTAAAAAAGGAAGGTTCAAACGTGGTTTGTTTTTACTTTCTTGCTTATTTTTGGTACGTAGGTACCCAAATAAATCCTCTTTCATATACCAAAACGAGGCTTACCTCAATTGGATGACTGTTTGACCACAAACAGTATCATTTTATGCAGTTGCATTCCGACAACTCCTGGAATATCCAATATCCACACACACATTTCTTTTTCCAAACTGAATTCGAGCTGCAAATATAGGTAACCCTTTAGTCATCTACTTGAATATCTGTTTTTGATCTTTTTGATCTGTGATGATGTCTGCTTTTTTCTAAATCTGAAATATTGTGTATTTTCCATTTTATTAAAATGAAAAAAATGCTATGAATGCACAACACATTCACTTTTTGTGTAAAGATAAATATAGATTTTAGAAAAATTAATGATCAAGTTGTGCAATTCATTATTCAATGGTTATATTATAACATTGACGTGATCAGTAATGCCATGGGCCATGAGTCATGTAACGCTCTCATAACGTAAATAATATTTTCTGCAGACTGGAATAATTATAAATCAACGTGTTATAAAAAAAGTAAAGTTATGCAGACATTTTTATATTGTTTTAAATGCTATTGCAACATAATATTGTCCCTTTCTCTTCTTTTTTTTACATAGGTAATATAACATATTTATTCAAGCTAGAAAAACCTAATGTGTAACTTTTAATTTTTTGTAAAATGCATACACCCACACATTTGACATTGTCTTTTGGTCTTCTTATACATTATTATTTCACAGGCCCCACATTAAGTTTTTTGGTGATGATATCCGGGATGAGTAAAATTATGGTTTCTCTCAACACACAAATCAATAAAGAAGAGTTGTCATTACTTATTTGGGTTTCAAAACACGTGTTCTAGCCATAATGGACGTATGTCGGTGTTGCATGTTGTGAGAAACTTCCTCTCTTGACCCACATAAAACTGTCCATTTTAATTTGGATACTTAATAAAGCCATTTCAATTCGCAAGAAGGTTATGCAATGTACTTAATATTAAACATGTAAGCTCGGCTCAGGAAAAGAAATGGAGTTTCATCGCCCAAAATTGCTTCCTTTTCATCATCTTGCACATATTTTTTTTCATAATTTAATATCCAGCAACAACTTCGCATCATCAATAAACACCAACTGACAAATATCTCTTTTATTTTAGCATTCAGCAAGTATTCCAGTTTTTGCAGATGGTCGGTGGATGTGATATGTTGCTTGATGTTTACTTTTCCTTCAGTCCAGCCAAGCCTTCTTTTTTCCTTCATCTCTGAACCAAGATCCTTTGTTTGTTTTTGATATGTTTTTAAAGTTTTATTTCGACGACAATAATAATAAGTGCTTACTATAGGTAATCTTAATGTCGATCTAGGTTGCTGTGAAATTTTTCATACGAAATTATATTAAAGCTGTTCTAGGTCTAGAGCGATATTTGTAGTTAGTAATTTCAATTTGAAAGCCCCCAAAAATGTTAAAGTCCTTGATTAGATTAGAACCTATTTTTAAAAACCTTGGTTATGTCTGAAATAA
>JAITYZ010001110.1:0-12217 GCA_027744595.1 Paronellides praefectus
ATTAACTACCTCTTAAGCATAAATGCTTTCGGTAGTTAATAATAATATGCCATCATACTACATCTACCTATATATTTTTTCTATGTACTCTCCTCCGATTTTCATCTATGAAC
Organism: Paronellides praefectus; assembly: GCA_027744595.1. Lineage (NCBI taxonomy): Eukaryota > Metazoa > Arthropoda > Collembola > Entomobryomorpha > Paronellidae > Paronellides > Paronellides praefectus. The sequence goes on from JAITYZ010001110.1 coordinate 114, forward strand.
ATGTAAGAGACAGAGTTTAACTCGATTTGTTCAGAAGATTTTTTTTATATTTCTACAAAGCAGTTGTAGTAGTAGAAGCATATTTATTCGGCAGTAAGTTGTTGTACAACAGCTCTCAACAATAAACGTAAAAAATAATTGGATTTGAGATTGGAAGGCAAAATTAAGTTGTGATGCGTGACAAATGATGTTTAGCAAACGAGGACGGACTGATGAATACAAGAGACGATCGTTCTTCCATTAATTCTATTCTTTAACTTGGCCTTTTTTTCATAAAAAAAGGAAAGAATCTTTTACAAAAAGTAGTGGTATATTGTACACAAACAAGTAAGTTAAAAAATATATTTTCAAGAAATAAAATTAAAAGTTATGTTTCTGGGGAGTGCATACGGAAAACATAACCAAATAATACACTTGTTCAAAATTCCAAATATTCTCGTTAAACAGTTCCATTTCAAATATTACATAAAAAACTAACTAACAACCAGGGTGGCAATCATTGTGAGATTTGTATTTGCCTTTTAAAGGGAGTAGCTTTTTCAACGTTTAAAAGGAAAGCTAAAGCACTACTCTTTCAGTTTTAAATACACAAAAGTCTCTTGCTTTAAAAAAAATACTAATTACAGTTAAATTACTAATCATTTATCATTTCACTGCTTCTCACAAGTAATTAATTTGTATGTCGTGTGTGTGTAGGTATCTGCATATTAACAGCATGCTTCCTTCTGCTGCTTTTTTTTGCATAATTTATCCGGTGTCAAGTCAAGCACACCGCCACCAGGCAGTAGTTTGTAGTTTTGCAGTTGTAAAACAATAAATGATTGTTCATCCCCTTTATTCTCAACAACACACATGCTTGCTTACCTGAAATCCTTATGTGTGCGGCGGCCGCACACATAAATTTTTACACTTGCCACTTGGACTGCTGTATGATGATGATCATTATCATCATCGCTTATTTCTCATTTCCTTATCATCTCTCTACTCTCAAGGAGTTTTGAATAATCACATGCAAAATGCTCCTAAAACGTTTATAGTCTACATGTTCATGAGCCTGCCTGATTTAAAACGTCTTTAAGAAAAGTCCTCATCACATCAGCCATCATCATCCCCTATAAACGATAGATGTAATAATATACATAACTTTTTAAGTAGCTCATTATTATAAACGTTTAATATAAAATATGACACTCTTACATCGATATATTAATACCTGTATGTGCAAAGCGTCTCCTTTAAATCCAAATGAAGCACTTGCCTGGGTTACTCTAGACTTTAGATTCCATGCTTGTTTGTTTGTCCGTCTGCGACTCCGTGAACTTGATAAATACAAAAGGATTGTACTGTGGGCTTAGTTCAGGTCAGAAATTTTAGTCACTGAAGTTGAAAGAAAGATTTCCCTACAAAAACGAAATGATCACCTGTAAAAATATAAACCCTTAAACCAATTTTTACCCCGTGTCTGTCCCCCTCTCCATCAATAAAAGATGCAACTTCTTTACTACGCTCTAGAAAAGGATTTATATTAATACTCGCAGAGAGAGAGGCAGATCAGTAAGATGCAAGTGTGTGCATCATGCTTTGTTGCGGGTGAAGAGTAGAAACTAATACAAAAAGGCAAAATGCAATGCAGCAGGGATGATGCACATGTTCATCCTATTGTTATAGAGTTATAATACACAATATAACCATCTACAATGATCAGGATGATGATGATGAACAAAAATGTTGCTATTATCTTTATCATCATCATAATGTGTAGTAAGTAGTCAAACTCAAAGAAGAGAGAGACCTGCTGCTATATCTCCTCCACCACCACCACCACCAACCACCACTATTGCCACTATTACTGCTTGTTCTTTTACAAACTCAAGCTCCCCATCCACCACCACCACCACACGACACAAGCTTACATACAGAATAGTATCGAGAAGAACACAGGAGCAAGAATAGAAAATGTTTTTTGGTAGGGGATAAGTTGAGCTAGAGGTGTCGTCGGACTGCTAGATATTATGTTGTTGTATGATGGCTGTGTTGTGTGTGGAGTTGGACCGATTCACCACTTGGCTAAGACTCCAGTCTGCAAGGGAGTCTCAATCGTGGAGCATCTCTCTTGGTACAGCTCTCTTTGAATCTTTTTTCATTTGTCAGAGAACATTCAAAGCTAAAAATATATACTTTGCCGTCATTGTATCATCATCATCATCATCGTATATACTCTACAGCAACAAAGAGGAAAACGTCCTGTTTCCGAATTACATACACACACAATGTGATTTCATGAACAGCCTACCAAAATCACCATACAATACGATCAAACAGCTTTTTTATATATCCATGAACATTTAATGGATATAATATTTTCCTTCTTGGTCAATGGCTCTACTGGCTGTATTTTAATACAACCTTGAAAACCAATTGTTTTTTACAACAATACCAATAATCTACAAATACAGACTACAGAAAAAAAGACATAATCATAAATATATGTCATCACCGTCAATTTTGGAATTTTTACAGTGATTTGTTATATCGTGGGAACTTGTCATTAAAACTATACACTGACACGATCTGCCAAAACAACCTAAAGTATCTCCAGACTGCTGATTATACAGAGAAAAAGATATCAGCTTAATTATTATCCAAATACCTCTCTAGTGTTTTATTATCCAAGAAAAGTAAACAAAATTTTGTGTGTAGTTGACATTTATATACAGTTAATATTGACATTAAGAAAAGTTTTTTTGTTTCCTGGGACAAAAGTACATAAATGCCAAAACCACTCTCACCCTACTTGTTTTAGAGAAGAAAAAAAAGGTAAAGTTAGTTACATGCAAAAGACATCACATTCACACATAAACATACACGCATGCATGTAATATTTTTTTTCAATGAAGAGAGAAAGAGCATCTTTGCCAGAAGAAGAGTAAAAAACTTATATATATATACATATCTACATAATATTATGTACGTAAAAAACGTATGACATGAACAACAATAAAACGTGAAAAAAACAGAAAAAAAATAAAGAGAGAAGGAAGAATACTTAAAGAAGGAGAAAAGAAAAAAAAGAGGAAGAAGAAGAAAAAAAAGAAAAGGAACTTTAAGTAGCATATGGAATTTCTTGGACAACTTGTTCAACTCAACTCACTCTTTTCACTGATTGAGTTGTTGCTGCTGCAGTACTTCTTGTAGGTACACACCACCACTCACACACAAATACCAAATAACACAAATATTCTCTCTCTCTCTGTCTCTCCTTTTACATTTTTATGTATACAGACTTTACTTTTTGCAAGAAGGGAGAAAAAGAAGAAGAAAAAAAACTTGTAAGAATATTTTTATGTGGTTTGCGTTTGTTTTGTAAGAAAAACAGTCAGAGAGAACAAGTAAGTACATGCACACATATATATATGTATATGCACACACGTAACGCATATAAACAGACAGAGTAAAAAAAGAGAGTGAGTGATACCTGTTTCCTTCAACAATAACTTGAATATATAAAAAAATAAGAAAGAAAGTTTTTTTGGTACATTGGAAAGCGTTTTGTCAAACCGTGAAAAGAAATAAAGCATATAGCAAGCAAGTTCATTTTTTTAGAGAAAGAAAAAAAAGTGACGTGGAATATACTTTTATAATAGTGCATAGAACAAAAGTACAATAAACGTTTACCATATTGTAAAAAAAAGTATATCAAGCCATCAGAAAGTGTCAAGAGAGAGCTATATACAGTGTATCTCTATCTCTGTGAAGACATCAGGAAGAATCTAGTGCAAACCTCTATGCGTACTTAATATATTTATATTGGAAGGAAACTATCCAGAGTCTGACACATTTGCTGACAAGAAGAGAAAAGCGATATAAAAAAGGACCATATAATAATATCCTGTGTGTGTGTGAAAAATAGAACAATTTATGGTTGTATAACATCCTGCGAAAAAAAAGAAAGGAAGAAGAGGAAGTACTACAACTGCCACTTATACTACTACATTCTACACACATCAACCACCACCACCGCACCGTCACCATCATCATTGCTACTTTTACCCCTTCCACTGCTGCTGCTACTAGCAGAAGAGGTGGTGGTAGTAACACTATTACAACAACATCAACAACAACTATTCCTTCTTCATTGACGTCGAAGTCGTCGTCCTCCTCTACCACTCTATATACTACAGCCAGGAAGGGAACGGGGATTGAACAACTTGGAAGAGAAGTCATGTTTTATGTATGTGGTCACTAATGCGTTTCTTTCTAAATCTCGTTGATATTCACTAGCTGATTTGATGAAATCCGATAAAAGTTATGGACTTTGGTTTAAGCAGAAAAAAATAGGAACAAGAGAGAAGGAAAGAGAGAGAGAGAGGAAAACTATAAACTCTTTTCTATCTCCCTCTCCCTCTCTCTTTTTTTTTACCTTCTCACGTAGTATTTTTTTATACAATATGCTTTCCCTCTCTCTGCTTCCTGTATTTTTTTTGCTTTTGCAGATAAAGGAAAATACATGGGCATTATGCATTTTAGATTATGATTTTCCACCGGCTCTTTACTTTCCCATTTGCTCATTTCTACTTACCTGTTTCATCATTCATTCTAATACTTCCGATTTACTAAACTTAAGTGAGATTATGCGAATGTATGTACATAATATATATATATCATAAATTGACAATTTACTTTTCATGGAACAATGTACATACCGACATAAGTACTCTACATTCTACATGTTTTACAGCACCAGAAAAAAATCATAGAAAAGAAAACTCATATTTTGCCATATAACTTGTTATAAAGCATGTAGGTATATAGATATATAAGTATGTAAATTAAAATCTACAGGAAAAGGAATACTGAATACTAAAAAAGAAATAAACTTTTGCCCTCCTCCTCCTCCCCTGCTTTGTAAACAATATTTTTTTACGGGTCGCTAGAATACAATCACCATAAATATTATTATTACGTATTCAATGTAAGATAAAAAAAAAGTGCATACAAAATGTTTTATCTTATGATTTTGTGATTGTTTTGGTAGCCTTTCTGTCCTTTTTTATCATTGTTGTAAATTTTATGTTAAGGGTGGCATGGGTTGATGTTGAAAATAAAAAAAATCAACAACATAGGTAGATATACAAACAATATGGGGATGATGATGTTAAAGGGTAGGAAAAAAAATACATTACACACTATGCTTATGTGTTTATGTTGTCGTATAAAAAAACTTTTTACATCGGGCAGGCAGAGAGGGCCAGAGCATAGGTCACCCAACTACAAATTTTATTTTTTTGTAGAATATTTTCACAACTTAATACAATATACATACTTTACTATTTGGAGTTTGTTGTGAGTAGGTAGTAGGTAGAGATGAAAAGGATGGAAAAGAAACATGCATACTTTTTATACATAAGCTTATTTATATGTGGAGGATCCCTAAGAATAGTATTTAAATTAAGCTTGGACTTTGGAAACTTGGAATTTACTTGGGAAGCTTTATTCAGTCATCGTCATCCAATAACAAAAGAGCAAATAAAAAAAGTAGCAGAGAATTAAGCTGATTTTCATTTTATATTCTCACAAAATATATAGGTATATATCAAACGTATGATTTTGGAAAAGGGTTTGTCTAGTCATATCATCATGCATGCGAATACTAAGAGTGTACCTTATTCTCAGTCAGATTCAACATTATTATTATTATTTATTATTATTTTATCGAAAATCCATTCACATGAGCTGAATAAGAGTATTTCGTGACAATGATGATGATTTCCATTAAATACACACAACTCTCTCGTCCATGTATATTTTTTATGTTGACCCTTTCGTTGATCGTTAGTGGTCTGTTGCTTGTGTTGTGTTGTGTGTAGTGCATACATACTTCCAATGTATATTTTGATTTGCAGATGAAATATCTGAAATTCTTTGGATTTAGATTTTGCATGTTTGCATATCAATGAGATGATGGTCTGTTGACAGGAAATACTACAGTCCGAGAGTGTACATACATTCTACATGCATAATACGGACATTGGCCAGGGAAAAAAATAATACCTAAAATTTTTATTATTATAGACTAGCCAGCAGCAGATTAACAGAATGTACAGTTTTACGTGCAATACAGTTACAGCAGAAATTTTAGGAGAACATAAACAAAACACACAGGAAAATATACAAGGGGATGGTTGGTAATGTCCAGTTCAAAAGCCCATTGCAATACCAAAAAAAACGGTAGCAGCATTACTTTAACTAGCACTTGTGCTGCTTGCTGGACTAACCCTGGAAATATACAAGTTGTGTGTGTGTGTATTTTTATGAAACTATTTGGTAGTCCAAGTCCAACTATGTAAATCTTTTTTTATACTTGAGCAAACAAGAGAGGAAAAGTAAAAGGGTAATAGTAATAATCATCATTGTCATTGTATTGTCGGGGACATACATACAAAAAAAACAGAGCAGACAATGATGATGATGATGATGATGATGACCATGATGATGTGCCTGTGGTGGTGGCACGGCACAAGATAATAAGACGTTAGTTATGTATGTATGCAACATGGGTGAAGGGTGGAGTCCCCACAGAAAATGTCTGGTGAATCTTAAACGGTTTTGTATTATGCAAGGCAGGAGAAGCAAGGTAACATTTCTTTCCCAGAGAGTTCATTTATTTACCCATCGTTAACAACTGCAACAGTAACAACAACAGCAAAGCGAAAAATGTAATTTTGTGTGTAGTTGACCATTCACCTCAGGATTTTCCTGTAAGGAGGATGATGATGGTAAAAACTGTCGTTTGGGGGATTTTCCATCCCTTCTTTGCCAAATGACCATCACACTCTCGCTGCTTTGGTAAATGGAGGAAAAATGAAACGTGTGTATTTTCCATTTTACTCCAAGAATTTCCTTTTGAAAAATAGTAAAAGTTTCGTGATGATAGTTAAAGCAAGTCTTTGGGATTTTGATGCATTGTAATTTACATAGAGCATATTTTCAGTTTTATGTGGATTCTCACTTTACCCCTAAACGCTCTCTTATCACCTTCCTGTATTTTACACCACTCACCTGCTGTACAGATCTCCTGATGTAAAGTTCACAGAACAGCCTGCTACACTTCTTGGAAACAGAATTTACTATATAATCAGTAAATTTTGATAAAATACCAAGAAGGATTGGATTTTTTGTGGGATTCAAATTGCGTACTACTTTTCCAAAACAAGAGTTCCTTCAACTCAATCCAGTAGATAAAATCCTTAACAAAAAAGTACAAATACTTGCGTGGTGTAATTCCTTTGTTTTAATGAAATGTACGTATACCTATGTTGCATTCGCTAAAACACACTACGTTGATGTTACTTCGTCTTTTTTTGAGTGAGTCAACCTTTATCTAGGTCACCAAAGTATGAAGCCTAAATTTTGCACCTGTTTCCTTCTGAGCAGCAGAAAAGCAGTATATTTTAGACCCTTGTACTACCATTCCTCTTATCACAATACTTCAACTTAACTTCTCATACATTTTTTTATATTCTATTATGGATAGTTGCAGTAAAACTAGAAACGCAATAATAATAATGATGGTGGTGTAGTAAAAAATAAACTTCATCATATCAGTTTCCGCTTTGCTATTCTTAAATAAAGTTTGAAGATAAGCAATATAATTTATAACTACATTATGCCTGTTGGCTTTGTAAATTATGTGACGCATCATCTGCTGCGTTTACCACCACCACCACCACCAGCCAATATATTTATATAACATACCATTCTACTACACGCAACATTAAACACATGAAGGGCTGATGATAAAGAAGCCAAAAAAAATAAAAAGACATAGACATGCAGGGTTGATTAGTATAATAAACTTAAAATATATTACTTGTTTGTAAAACTATGAGTTTGTCCTGTTTTATATCTATTCGATTAACTTTGCTATTATTATTTGATATAATGCCTGGGATTCTTTCGGAATAGGGTACTTATACACTTGCAAATGCAAAATGCAACAAACAAAATATACATTGCATCGGTTGGATAAAAAGTACAATAAGCAATAGGATAAAACTTGGTCGGTGTGGTTGATGTGCCCTGTTTTTTTAGAATGGAAACTGGAATGGTTGCTGCTTCTGTAGCAGGAACAGCAGCAGCAGCAGCGAAGAAAGAGCAAAGCAGTTTCCGTTGTAGAACACATTGCCCCACAGGTATGTCTCGTACCTACGCAAAAGCAAGAGGGTGTTGCAAAGACATACCTATTTGGTACGTGCATTTTTGCCATATATGTTGCGCGTATCTATTTTAAACTCGATTTTTACACAACTTGATATATTCGGCATTAAATGAAAAGTACAACGGTAATTTTTATATTCTTATATTCAACACAGTTAATATATAGCGGTATGATTTAAACTTCGTTTTAGTTAATCAGTTCAAAAAAGACTTTGTTGTTGTAATACCGACCCATCAAAATTACATTTTTTTTGTACCAACAACAAAAAACACCAGCAGCAACAGCATCATCGAAAGTGGCAAAGGCAAAATTACAAAATAAGGAGAGCACATTGAAAACTAAAATTGTTCTCTTTTGAGCTATATGAGAATAGTACTTTGAGAAAAAAGTGAAAGCTGTCACGTAATGATGTGTGCATCAATATACTGCAGTAGTGCAAACAAGTCACATGCTCTGCAATCTGCATTGCAAGTCCAAAAACTTACATTCATTTTTAGCTAAAAGGCATTCATGTATATTTTTAGTGATTAAATTAGAAAAAGACAAGTATATATTTATGTGTTTGTGACACTGATATACTGGCAGACATTTTTTTGCTTTACAAATCCAGCAAATAAAAAAAATGTCAAACATTTCGCCTGAAATGAAATGACATGCAAAAAATCTGCAAAATCGGATTACAAGGATGAAAAGTATAAACAAAAGAGTACACGACACTTTGCTTTGATTACGAGGAAGGTATTAAAACAAATAAACAAGTACGTGCATATAATAATAGGTATATAGGGTAGTAGTAATGAAATAATATCAACAGATTTTTTTTATATAATACATTGACTTACAAGGTGTATGACAAGATCTAAAACTGATTTCATTTCAGTGTAGTGGTGAATATAAAAATATGTGATGATTATGGTGGTGGTGGTGGTTAGTAGCGGTTGTAGCTCAAAAGACATGAAGACAAACATTCCTTTTTCTACTTTACTCTCTGCAGGCATTATGGTAGTAGTAGGAGTGATGATGGCGTGAAAAGAAAAACCACAAGAATTCCACCAACAAAGACCAACCTGTTACAGTTAGGCTAACCGCAAAAGAGGGATTGCATTTCGGGAAGTGTGTGTGTTTTGTATGTCTTTGTAAGTATAGTAGTAGGTATATATATCTAAAAAAAAGTCGTAGCCACAACAGCAGCATAGTAATAAAAAGCTCTAGTTAATTGTGACGTAAAAAAATATATACGCATTGTGTCGAAATATATTGTAGTTAAGTAGCAGCAGCAGTTGTGTTTGTATAATATTTTTTTTGTTTGAATAATTGTGACGTAAAAAAATATATACGCATTGTGTCGAAATATATTGTAGTTAAGTAGCAGCAGCAGTTGTGTTTGTATAATAATTTTTTTGTTTGAATATTTTTATTGAAAACATAACGCAATATTACATATAAAAATATATAATCCTGATAAAATGTAGCATTGGAAAAAAGTGAGTGTAACAGCAAAACAGAAAAAAGTAGCATCAAGGGACAAGGAACTTTTGTGGTGGTGGTGTGTGTGGTGCAAGCAAAACATTCCTTTTCTTCTTCTGCATCTCTCTTTTTGCTGCACAACCCATGCAGCTGTTCCTTGTTTTTACACGAAATGATGAATATCCTGGTTTTTGACCATTTATTTCAACTTGACGGTGTAAGAAAGCAATTGTAAATGTCCTTCTCATGATGCACAACTTACTACTGTTTTGTTATGTTTTTTATTATTACTATTGCTAGATATTTTTTTTCTTGCTTCTTTTTTTTAAAAGCTTGAATAATTCTCAGTTAATCTTGCTTCGTAGTAGTAGTAATACACATGGTAATAGTAGTGTGGTGGTTGGCCAAACGAGTCGTCAGTGGTGGAGTAAATAGTGACGTGATTAACTACTAGAGTTCCAGTCCACAAGTCTCAGAGTCATGCAGGTTTTCACCCTTAAGCGTAAGAATATTAGTACAAATGCCATTTTCCATCTTATCCAAACTCTCTCAAGTTTGTAGTAAAAGTCGACAAAAAGTAACAACCAAAAATAAAATAAATTCATGCAAACAAAGTATACATAATAAAAAAATACTCTATACCTACTAGCTAAGGTCGTAGGTATACTACGACCTACCTACAAAAAAAGAAGTCATATAAAATATAGCTTCTCGTTAGTTTTTAACGTTTTTAGGAAGGATCCATTTTCTTATCACTTTTATTTCACTCACTCCACTAGTAATAGTACAAATGCCATTTTCCATCTTATCCAAACTCTCTCAAGTTTGTAGTAAAAGTCGACAAAAAGTAACAACCAAAAATAAAATAAATTCATGCAAACAAAGTATACATAATAAAAAGTATACTCTATACCTACTAGCTAAGGTCGTAGGTATACTACGACCTACCTACAAAAAAAAGAAGTCATATAAAATATAGCTTCTCGTTAGTTTTTAACGTTTTTAGGAAGGATCCATTTTCTTATCACTTTTATTTCACTCACTCCACTAGTAACTGGTGAGCTTATAATACAGTCACAGTAGTGCTCTTTCAGTTGTTTTCTATGGTCTTCTGCTGATGGTTTCTTTTTTCTTCTTACTTTTTTTCCTCTTCTTCTTTGGTTAGCCACGAGAGACAAGTTATTGTTGGAGTAGAGGGAAGCATACTTTTTTGTATATGTGTCCATATTACACTCTCAGTGGTATATTAGACACGGGGCATGTGGTATAATAGTATAATATGTAATTCCTCTTTTGTAGGGATATTCTCTTCTTTTTCAAAGGTTTTTTATTCTATTTTGTATTCTTTTTTCTCTATCTCTCTTTCTTTCTCTCAGTCTCTCACAAGAGACTTGTTTTGAATTGTAGTAAAACTGATTTTATCTTGATACATAGCCAGAGAGAGAGAGCCGCATGATTATATGCATAATAGCACTCATTTAGCATCTCATTATCTTAATGTATTTATATGTACATCTCTCAAAGTGAGTGAATAAGCAATTGCAATTGTGTGTGTAGCTTTCTACCATCATCCTCGTCATCATCATGATCATCCTCGTCCATAACAAAACGATGCGGCTTTTGATTCTTTCAGTAGTGGAGTAGGAGTATATTAAAAATTTAAAAAAGCAACCACCATCACTACCATCATCATCATCATCATCATAATACCACCACCAGCATCTAAATCACAAAGCCCCAAACTATAAGATTTACAACATGCGTGCTTTTATTATTATTATAGTCAAACTTGTTATTGTTCGGCAGAAAAGTTTTATAGAGTTTTCAAAGTTGATATATAGTTGATAGTAAAAATCAAGCTTGTCTCTTCATCTTCATCATCATGGTTTTTCTTGTACTTTGAATAATATCCATCAAGTTCGACTGATGACATGTGCCCAACTTCAAACATTTTTCCATTCGTTTAAACTTGCAAGCTTTTTTAATCTATACTTTCTACACTGTGGCTTGATTGAAATAAACTGGAATCGTGTTGTCTGTTGGTTTCTATGTGTTGCAGTGGGTGATGCCATGCTACATGGCTAATATATTATGTGACTTGTTTCGGTTTAAAACACCAAAGTCAGGAGACAGATGTTGTGGGGTGGTGTGGTAGAGGTTAATTTTCTTGGCAAGTCATGATACTTACTCTTGAGTATAAAATAGTCAAGTAACAAATGAATTGGTTTGACGGTTTGGTTTATCTACGCTTCTTTTACCTATTTCATGACTTGACTTGAAGTCAATCATGATGATGTTGATGATGATGATGATGATGATAATGACACCTTTAAGCGCAAAGTATGCATAAAATCTGTTAACTTATCACATAAAAAAGTTTGTTGAAGCAAATATTTTATTACTATTCTTCGATATGATA
>JAITYZ010001111.1:0-18469 GCA_027744595.1 Paronellides praefectus
CCGCCACTGCTGCTCCGGGTTTTTTGTACGTACTTCAAATTCAAGTAAGTTGAGAGTACGACAGGAAGAAAAAAAAGTTGAAAAGGACATAGAAATATTATGCATAACTATATGACTTGAAGATATATTATATACATTTGGACTTGTGATGTTATTATTGTACAACCAAAAACCCATTGTGATCTGACAAGGAAGCAGCAGTTTACTTGATTTATTCACAGTTGGCCAACTCCTTTTTTTCTTGTTCACAATTCACAATCACAAAACAGCATAGCGCCACTACCGACAAAAACAGACAGCATGAGAGAGAGAAAGAAAGAGAAAGAAGAAGACAAGATGTATCCACCAGATCTCATGTGTGTAAAAAAATTGCACTTTTTTATTCTTCTATAGCCATATTGACAATTGTATCCTGTGTACATAAATATAATGTACACTTTTATAAACTGTATGAAATGAAATACGAAAAAAATCTCTTATTTTCTTTTAAAAAATCCCTCTAATGGAGGCCTCCATGTTTGACATGTCTTTTTAAAGTAAACTTGAAATGATATACAAGCAACATGACAAAAACGACGCTGGCTTTCCTTTCTTTTTTTTACAAAAAAATGTTATAAAGAGAAAGTTTGAATTTTCACTATTCTTATTTTTTAGTATGTCAGCTGCAAAATGGTCAGTTTCTTATTGTTTATACCAGCGAAAAAGAATACATTTCTACTACTCATCTTTCTATATTTATTCTTCTTCTTGTTGACTGCTGGTGCTGAGCTAACACTCACTTCCTGTTTCTTTCACTGCATCCCTCTTATTTTCTTCTTCTCAGATGACAACTTTTCTCCCTCTCTCTATCTTTCCGTTATAATGACTCTGAGTCTGGACAAGAAGCAGATGGGACACAACATTTTTTTGGTTGAACGCACATACCTCCACATATTATATAACTTGTGTGTGTGTCTTCTCCTCCGTAACTTATCCTCTCTTTTTTTGCTTGTTTGCTTTTTCATCCTCTCTGCTATACCTAAATACATACAAACCTGATGATTGTGATTTTGCTCCTCTCTCAATTTTTTTATACTGTTGAATGAGCACCAAAAAAAACATGAGCCTTTTACAAAAGGAAAGGACATCCTGTGCAAAAGGTTCCTCTCTTTTTTTTCTTCTTCTTCAAAGGCTTAATATTTTGTCTCCCTTTTTTCTGGGGTGGACCATTTGTTACATAAGTATATATTGTGCAACTGTGAGTATGTCTATATGTGACGAGAAGAAGGCCGAATTTTTGGCAGTTCAAGTTTGGGAATTTTGAGAGACGAGAGAAAAAAAATTTAGGAGGAATGTTGCCAACAACAAGAGCAACAGATCAAAAGCCAAAAGCAAATAAAGAGAACATCACATCCCGTATTATCCTCTTTTGCTGCAGAAAAATAAAAAGGAAGGAAAAAGCTAGATCATGACTTTTTTTATATATGAGAAGGACACTAGTGAGTGGTAAATGGGTGGTATGTATATCTCTGTATATTTTGTGCATCCGCGGTGAAAAAGAAAAGGAATATCGAATGTCAACTTGGGTTCGTTGGGTTTATATACGCCACTACTAAAACAAATGCTTAATGATATAAAATAAACCTGTTTAAACCGGGAATAAGTAACTACCGAAAGCAGAACTGCTAAAACGACACAAAAATCGTTTTTGAAATTTTTGAAAAAATTTTCAAAATTTTGATTTTTTTCAAAATTTTAATTTTTCTGAAAATCAAAAGGGACCTTCCCTATGACCAAAGCAACGTACATGCCAAATTTGAGCCAAATCGGTCGACGGCTTACAGAGTTATCGTGTCCACAGACGGACAGACAGACAAACATCGTGATCGCAGTAACTACCTATCAAGCATGAAATGCTTTCGGTAGTTAATAAAGTATAGAGGAATGGGATGTTTTTTTGAAAACCAAACTACATGACATGTTTTATTGGTAAATGGGATTTCAAATGCGTTCTGTTTTATTTGATGATTAGAGTGAAAAAAGGTAATACTACTCTCTACTGTCACCGTATCACCGCCATTTATTATCATCATTATCGATCCCTATTTTTTACGTAACAACGCAAATGACAATATTATTATTGTCGTAGAGGGGTAGTCTTCACAGAGAGACTCTTTTTTCATTAGTACCCTTCTGTTTATTTTACTGGAGGTATGATATGAACACACGTGGGATCCTCTTCTGATGATGATAGTATGTTTTTTTTTTGCATTGGCATCTAAAAAACTGACAATGAGAAAATGCTGGGGTATATCCACCCGGGTTAAAATAAACAAATAAAGTGATGCCTGTAAAAAGATCAAGATGATCATGATCATCGCGCACCTGTCCTTTTATTGGCAGGATTCTCAACTTTCCCCATATATTCAGTTTACGATTATCTTTAACTGATTGTTCAAAACTGGTGCTGCTACTGAGGGACGACAGAAAGGAATAAAAAAGTGCAAACAAGAAGATAAAAAAATGTTACAGAAAGGATTCTCGTTCCTCACTTCAAGTCAGTGACTTGTGGCATAATATATTGTTATACTATAATGTGTTCTGTAGAGACATTGGCAATGACCGTTGGTCGTATTTGCCAACCAACACAACATTTCATCCTCAATTCAGCTTCCAATTCTTAAACTCTCCAGTTTTCTTTGGGGGTGGATAGAGGTACCATGTCGTAGAATTATAATGTTCAATGGCAACGTATACCAGAAATAAACAAAGTAAACAAAAGAGGCTTAGAAATCCCCTCAGGCTATTTTTGCGGTCAACAAACCTTGCAAATAAGAGGATTTTTTGCTACGCGTTCCATTGAAGACATTTTTTTTCCTTGTACTCGACACTCGACCGACAGCATCTAAAAGATGAGATATATCTTAAACTGTCTAGTATTAGCCAATATCTAGTGTAATAAGTAATGTCGTTGAAAAGTATCAACAAAAGTTTTTTTTGAAAAGACACATTGCGTTTCTTCTTTGTCTCCGAGGGGCAGATTATAATAATCTCGGCGGTAGTAAACATTTATTTTTGTTTCTTAACTCAACTGACTGACTGAGTGGAGCGGGATTTGTTTCCTGAAAACAAATGGATATTAATATCTTCATTTAACGTTTAAAAAATCCCACGCCAAATTCATATGCAACTAAAGTTTACACATTTTGGCGAATATATTAACATTGAATTTATGATGTCATCTTTTTTACTTGCCAAAAAGTATCCCGTCTGCTTTCTTCCTATTATTTTTTATACTGCTTCTCGCTACTCATCTATCCATATCCGTCCACCCACACCGCAATCTTCTATTTCCAAACACATCAGCCTGTCTGATGGTGCGTGCGGAATACATGCATATTTTATCATGCAACTGAGAAATACAAGATATGGAACAAGAATGCACAGAGAATCAATGATATTTGATGAGAATAGTAATGATAATGATAGTAGCATGCGTACATCTACATAATGTATACCTAATATACCTAGGTATATACCTATATGTCAAGTCGCGCCAGTATATACGCATATTATACATAATGCAAAAGGAGATGACGAGACTATAGTAAATGCTCAACAAAAGTTTGTTTGTATTCTTCTCAACTGGGTAGGATGGAAGGTTTTGGATAGTGAATAACGTGGAAAAGATGGGGGAAAGAAGAATAATAAAAAAAGAAGAAAAAACTTTCTTTTTTCTCATCGTCTCGTCGTCCGTAGTATATTTTCCTCCTATTTATTTCGATTGGTGGGTAATGTCGTAGAAAATGTGGCAATATAATACACTCTCTCTTTCTCACTGCTTATGGTTGAGTGGAGAGTTGTAATATATATAGCACCTCTACTACCTATATATAATATATTATTCCGTAACTAGGTTCATATATATCACAGGCATATATTTATATACCTAATCATTATACATCCATTTGTACTATTAACATACATATTGAATAACTCCTAGGTTTGCTGGTTGGGGTTTTGTCAAGTAAAAAAGAGAGATGGAAAAGGAAAGAGCGAAAGAAAAAAAAGAAAAAAAAGAAGAATAAAATGGTTATAGAACTTTAGTCGATCCGGTAGCGAGACAAAAAAAGAAATATATAAAAAGAAAACTTGTTTAACAATTCATTCCGGTATTCTTCCAGATCACAGGATAGGAGCAGCAGCAGCAGCAGCAGCATCATGCTATATTTATAACTGGAGAGATTATTATTACGGAACCATACAAGTCTAATCACGGTTTCAGTCATTGAACCTCAGAAGAAAAAAATCAGGGAGAAAAAAATATATTGCGTTTTTTTCTCTGTCGACTCAATTTTGGTGAAATGTGGGGTATTGTGCTTCTGTCTTTAGGATGATGATCATGTTCATGATCATGATCACATGGTGTGGTTAATAACAATGAATGTAACTTGTTCTAAACGTGTCCTTTTACAACAGAAGCGTTCACATTTGAGAAAAAAAAAGATTTCTTTTTTACAAAGTTGAATGACATGTTGTCGCCTTGAAAAACTGGTGGAAAAATAAAGGGTGTCCGTAAAACCATTGTACAAGTTTATTTTGAAGTGTTTCATTAAAGACAGCAGAGAGATGTGTAATTTTTGTTTATTAATGTTTTCCATTGTTTTTCTTCTTATTTGTTCAGACGAATAACAATAATTGAATTTTATAAATGTGAAGACTCGACAGAAAAGGCAATTATCATTTTTGGCTCAGTGATTCGCTGTTATATCACAAGTGAATCGGTGTATAAAAAAGCTTCTATTTCCTGTTTAGTTTCTCGGAATATCATTACTGTTTTGAATACATCAAACATTCCAATTCAAGAAATAAGGCGCCATGATGGCCTATATAATGGACTCCTTTTGTTATTGCGAATTTTGCAATTTTCGCTCATGTCTTTTCCTTTAATTTCCGCCATTGGCTGATTGGGAAATGGGAAATATATAAAAGATGCATACACGCATATTATACCGTTTATAATTATAAAACTGCACAGAAAAATGATATAAAGTGATGTAATATTTCCATTATTTTGGGTCGTTCACTTGCAAATTACAATGCGACGATGATGGGACAGATGGTATCATTCTATTTGGCTGTGTTTTCAATATACCGTATTTCCTCAAATATAAGCCAAGCTACTATTTCAAAATGTCATACTGCCATTAATTGTAATTCTAAATATGCCAAGCTTTTTTATAGCTTTTATGAAAGATGCCAACAGTTAATTAAGGGCCGGAGGCTATTATTAGAGAAAATAAGGTTACAAACAGTTACATTTACTTACACACGCACAAAAAATAATAGTATTCCGTTTTTGAAGTGACAGTGCTAAAAATTAGTTTCTTGTTCATTGGACCATTCGTAATAGTATGCAGTTGGTTGAACATTTCATTTGGAGATAGGTATATCATCAAATCAGCTAATGGAACATTTTGTTTCCACTTTTATTGTCCTTTTATTTCTCTTTATACATCTATTTTGTCCGAATCCTATTTCCCTTCTCATCAACATCATCATCATCATTTTTTGCAACTTTTGATGAGTGAGCAATTCAGAGAAAAGCAGTTGACTAGTTTTACTCATCAACTCAATTCCCAACTTTCTCATTCATTCCAATAATTATTTCGACGTCAAATATTTTGTACCCAGCAAAATTATACCTGAAAACCGTTTTTGTATAATATTTTACCTAAGTTTCTCTTTAATTTCACTAAAATACTCTTGAAAATCAGGGAAAAACATGACATATTTTTTCTTTATTTTTTTTACCTTTCGATCTTTCAACTTTGAGAAACAAAATCTTGTTTCTTTTTTTCCATTAACGTTTTGCTTCTGGGCAAATATAACTGTAAACACAGCTTGTAATTAGGAAACATCCTAAAACTTCCACACTTTTCTTTAAGTAAAATAGCAAAAGTTATTTAAAACGATTACAATTGTGCATAAATAGATTGTAGTAAAATGCAAGCCAAAAATGTCAAAAATATAAAAAAAACCTAAAAAAAGAGATAAATTTTCCATTTGCAAAAGAAAAAAATAACGAAATGAATGTCCATTTTCTTTTTTGCTTTTAAACAGGCAACTTTCTTCTTTTCTCTTGCTTCATTGCCATTTCCTCTTTTCTTATTTTCTTAAGTTCACTTCTACTCTTTCCATTTTTATTACCATTTTCTCTGATAGTTTGTGTGTATCTATATCTATGCTACATATTATACTGCAAATTGCACATTTTTTTCTCTACAAAATAAAAAACCTACCAATGCGACCAGACCATATCAAGAGAATACGGGAGAGAGAGAGACACACACACAAGTACAAAAAAAGAGCGAGAAATTATGTCTGTCTTTCAACTTATTTACTTTTCACTCTTGGGACATTACTTTTACCACCATTCCATTTATTTTTTTGCTCTTTCTCACTACAGTGTAGAGAAACAAGAAGAAGAAGAGAGAAAAACGGCTGCTACTTTTTATTCTCATAAGAAAAAAATGGAAGGAAGGAACACACCAAGTGTTCCAGAGAGAAACTGTTTTTTAGTAATATTGCCAATTGTCTCTTTTCTGCAAGGAAAAAAAATATACAGGAAAAGGGACAGTATTTTTTGCACTAATCGATTACAACATTTCACTTTTACTTTACTTTCTCCAGAAGGACTTGTGTGCATTTTGGAGATGTTGCTAGTATTATAGGTATATGGAATAAAAACCGTACTTTTGGAATTTAAGCCCGGGTAAATTTTCCAGTCAGGATAAAATAAAGTTTTAAATTTTGCCTTTTTAACCGAAACACACATGTTACAATTTTAGATAGTTATAAATAAAGGACGGCTATAATTAACGACAATGCAGTATGGCGATGTTAAGGAAAAATAGAAAATGGTATAGATTGGCCAAAGCTAACTAAACTAATTGTGTATTGTTTTCTTGAGAAGAATGAAATGAACTCACTCCATTTGCTCGGAGTAGTCAGTCACTTCATTTTTAACTACTTTCACCATTTTTTCTTCTTCCATTTCCACTTGCTATAAAAACACTACAGTTTGTTGCATTTTTATTGCCAATTTTTTTCTCTTCTTCAAAGTATTTCTCTTTGTCGTCATCCTTCTCATTCTCTAATCAACTTTCTCTCTGCTATTTAACGGAAGTGACATTGTGTCTTTTCCTTTTTATTCTAAAAACATTTTTTAAAGAACAGTTTACTTGGTATGTAGTCCACATACAACAGAAAAGAGAGGCACTTAGCAAAAAAAGTAAGTGAGTGAAAGAGAGAGAAAAATAGTGAGAGCTGAGTTTGTTGAGTTGGAGAAGAATAAGAAGGGTCCTTTGTAATAATAATCTGGATTAGCTTCATGTTCTTCTTCTTCACTTTGTCTTAAAAAAAACGATGAAAAGAGGAGATCAATCTGCATGATAACAAATGAGCAAATATACACACGGCAGTATACTTTTTTTCATGTGAATTCCGATCCTGGCTAACACACGTCACGTCACGTTTTCCCCATTTTC
Organism: Paronellides praefectus; assembly: GCA_027744595.1. Classification (NCBI taxonomy): domain Eukaryota; kingdom Metazoa; phylum Arthropoda; class Collembola; order Entomobryomorpha; family Paronellidae; genus Paronellides; species Paronellides praefectus. Next base: position 7,530 of record JAITYZ010001111.1, read on the forward strand.
CCGTCCAACTTGTTTCTCCTCCTTGTTTGCTCTCTCCTTCCCATTGTCTTGGAAACAAGTGGATGGGAAACAAGAAGAGAAGCTTAGACACATTTTCTTTTCTTTTTTCCTTACTCTTCCCAGGATTAGCTATGTAATGTAGGCATGTGCCATTTTATAAGAAAACCAGTATTTCAAGCTAAAGAGCAAATAAAAAAATGAAAGAGTGAAAGGCGCACACGTGTGTGTAGTACTGATTTATAGATCTATGCATAGCTACTAGTTTTATAACTACCTACTTTTTTAAAAGCATTTCCCTCTTTTGGTTCCCATTTTTAATTTCAAACTTATTTGTAAAAAATAGGTTTCGTCGAATTTGGTGGCTGTCTTGTCATCACGTCATCAACATCAAACTATCTATCTACTCAAGATGATCATTATCAAACTGGCTGATGATCAGTTAAAAAGAAAGTATCAAATAGATAGATAGATAGATGCTTATACTTCCCCCTTTCTTCTTCTCCTCCCTTTTTCCTAAATCCAATCTGAAGGAAGATTCCTATGACAAGCAGGAATCAAAGTCTTGTCATGCATGTCTCGCTCCTCTTCCCTCTCTCTTTGCCTTGTCGACGAGATTAAATCATGCTTATTATAAACCTACAATATATATTACACATACCTACAATATAAAACATCGGGGTGTATATAGGCATATTATAAAGGCACATGTTTCAAAATCCTTTTGCTTGTGAGGAAGTAGAAGAAGATGTGCAGAGACAAGCTCGAAATTCCCTGTCAAACAGGAATAAAAATATTTCGTTGAAAAACGGGCAACGAAATCTTTCAAGCAAAGAGAACATTATTCTTATATACAAATGTATATGGTCGTGATCAATATCATCATCACATCATTCATCAAAGAAAAGCTACTTCATCTTTCTTGATGATCATCATCAAAAAGAAAGGCTGAGGATGAAGCTCTTCTTCAGATTTTTTTTTCTTGAAAAAAATGTGCCAAAAGAAAGGAAAGATTTTCTTGACTGCCAAAAAAATTAAATTTTTTCACAAGTTTGCTTGGTTGCTTTTTCTCCCCTTCTCTCTCTGTCTTGTTTGAAGTTCCATTTTCTCCATATGGCTCATGTAGGAGAATCCAATGACAAAATCGTACCAATTCATTCAATATGCAACGCATGAATGCCTCTCCCTCTCTCTCTTTTCTTTGCAGCTTTTTGTAGAGAGATGGATGGAAGATAACAAGGGCTATATATGTACATATTTATCTTCCTTGAAACAGCGTTCAAAGTGGATAATCCCACAATTCACTGCATCATGTTCACCCAAGAAATAAAAAGAAATCAAATAAAAGCGTACAACCAATTTTTTTATTCTTGTAACTTTACGTAACGCATGTTTCGTTTCGGAGGATTTTAAAAAAGAATAAAGAGAGCGGTAAAAAAGAGCAGCAGCAGCAGCATCAATGCAACAGAGCAGAAGAAGATGAAAAGCTGCTGCTGTTGTGTTGATGATGATAAGTTTCATGTTTGACCTTGTACCCTCTTCTAACAACATGATATAATGTTCAAATTTATGGGGGTATATAATGCTATGTGTTTTGTATATCTTCACCGGAAGTATAAAGGACTGTCTGAAGATGTTACTGGTGCTCGTGATGATGATGATAAGATACCCGAAATGGAAATTTATATTTAAATGAAAATTTTCTTTCTACTCTATTTTTTAAGGAATAAAATGGAAAAACGGATATAGAAATACGGACAATGGTTTCTGAATTGAAATTTTCAAAATGGCCCGAAAATAGGTGAAAATAAGTATTATTGTTTGTAGATCTATAATTTGGTGTCGTGCGGCGTCGCAAAGAAATGTTTTAGAAGGAAGTGTGCCAAGAGCTTAGCGCAGATGGTTTAAAAGATGAGTACATTCGTTTTTACAATGAAATCGTTGCGTTAAATACGTACGAGAACGATTGGCGATTCGTTTCAAAGGTTTTTTATGGCACATTTGATTTGGGGTGCAAGCAAAAGAAATTTATTTTTCTTGGACTTGTAATCCAATCCAGTAGTAAAAATGAGAGTGACACCAAAAAACAGACGAAAATGGAAGTCAAGTCAAGAAAGAGAAAAAGAAGCCAGAAGCGAATCTTTGTCCACACAAGCCTTATAATAATCAATTTGCCCAGTTCATCTCATCTTCTCACCTGGCTTCTATATAGAATATCAAAATCCTATCATATTTCTTCCAAAAACCACCGGGTCTCAATTTCAATTACAGGAGCCATATAGCTTCCATGAGTCATTATAAGTACTTGAAATATGTACAAGCCTGTGCTTACATTGAAGGAAATACGGGGTATATAAAATTGATAATGATAATATAAAACAAAACAGATTCATTAAATAGGATAGCTACCTACATATATCTAGTAATGTGTATATTATATTTTTTATCAAAGGATTGAAAAACTATCATTATTCCTGCGTATTTCATGGGAAATATTAATAAAAAAGATTCCTTTTCATTCAACCCTCGTTTTCCAATATCTTATCATCGTCAAAATAAAAGAAAAACTCATTTTTTTTACTTCAAAGAAAAAGAAAATGTACACGCACTTTTATAACAATTATTGGAATTCTATCCTCCATTCATACTTTTTTCTTAGACAGGAACAGGAAGAAAGATGATAAAAATAGAAGCAAAGTCATTTGAGCAGACAGAAAAAAATAAATCTATAAAAAGCACACATGAATTACTTATTTCTTTATATTTCAAGAATAATTCCAAAAAAAATTATAATTCATTTACACAATTATTAGTTAAATAGGTCACACAGGTAGGTATATAAACACACGTTTGTGAAATAAGCTTTTTAAATATACCTTGCCCGCTTCTCAGAAAAAGGAAAGCTACCATTTATCTTTCAATTTTTTTGCAGTCTTTGCGCTCTCTCTTTGCGCTTTGCTTTCAAAAGTCCACCAAAAGCAGAGAAGAAGCACAATTACATCTATTGCGTCTTTACACGTTTCCTCTCCACCAAGAGAAATTCTGACGAGCGGATGAGTAACGACCATCCAATGAAAATAAAGACCTATATTTTTTTCCTCCATCTCTTCACAAATCCAAACAAGAATTCTTGCAGAGTAGGAGCATCCTACCTAGATACAATAATATATAGTGAAAGTGAACTCGACGAAATGAAAAGAAAGAAGGAAACTCAATAAACCTTTTTTTCATCTTTTTTTTGCTCCTTTCTCAGAGAGAAAATAAGAGCAAGCACAGGTCTTCTTTGGGTGTATTGACACAATTGGGTTGGGTGCATGCTTGCAGAACAAAGATAAGTAGAGTAGAGCATGATGATCACCAAGACAGGATATTATTATGAATAAGAAGAAAAGGAAGAAAGTAAGACAATTGTAGAAAATAGTGGATTCAATTTCTGTTGAGACATGTAATGTAAATGTACGTATGTAGTAGTGCTGGGCCAGCACTGCTGGCTGACTGAGTCAATGTACAACACACGTTTGTTATTCTGATTTTTCTCTTAAAGTTAAACCAAGTGGAAAATATAAAATATATGGACAGTATCAAAAAAGTACATCTTCTTCTTCTGCAATGTGTACTTTATTTTAAAAAAGAAGAAGAACGCTTTCTCTCTCTTTTTTGTTAAAAAATGAAAGAAAAACGAAAACGAATGTTTCGATCTTTTTTTCTTCCCACATTTATTTTTTTTGTACCCTGAGGAATACCTATAAATGGGCTTGTATATTTTGGCACATGATGACATGACACAATTTTTTCCTCCTGCGTTGATCTATTTTTCTTGGGCTTCACTCCTCTTCCCTCTTCTTCTTCTTCTTGAGATCCTATAATCTTGCCTTTTTACCCCTTTTCAATGTTGTTGCATCTTTTCCCCCATTTACCGGTTTTTTTGTCCTCTCATTTTTTCTATACATTTTCCCATTTTGCATTTCTTATGCGGATTTTTTTAGAGCAATAATATAAATATACATTGAGTTTATTATACTATATAGCTTGGTAGTTAAAATGTACGAAGGATTTTGAGATTTTCTTCTCCATTCAATTCTGGGACTGTGTGTGTGTCAAGGCATACATGCATGTATGTCTGCTTCAATGGCTCAAATGAATGGAGGAACAAGGGAAACTGTTGCCTTTTTTGGTTTGGTTATGTGCTACCTTGTGCTGTTGCTAGTGATATAGCCATGTATATACTCATGCCATCATGATCATCATCCACAAAAAACGAGAAAAGGGACCCGTTTAAAAAAATAACCACACGCATTCCACCATTGCCTTGCTGAGTCCTTTACCCCATTCCATAATATCATCAGCCAATCCTTTCCTCCCCGACTTTTCGGTGTTTTTTTCTTTTTGTATGGGTATCCCTCTTCACATGCTTGTTTTTAATAGATATCCTGTAACAATATCCCATAGCTCGATTTTACCTATATCCTCAGTTATCATGGTCAACTGACTTTTCTTTCTTGAATAAAAAACACATGGAAAAAACGAAGCGGAAGAAGGAAGGGTTTAAGAAAAAAATCTTCCTTTTTCAGAATTCGTTCGATACAAACGACACAACTACTATGTTTGCTGATTCGTTTCTCTCTTTCCCCCCTACCCCCCAAAATACATATCTAATGATATCTATCCAAGTTGTGGCCCTTGGTAATAATAAAAAATAGGTTTTTGCTGCTGGTGTGTGTAAGTCTGCTTTTTTTGGCCATCCTGGTTCGTTGTACGCTGAACTATGTGTGACGTTGAAAAGGACGGCGGTGGTCGTTCTCGTGGTGTCGGGATAAATGTATACACAGTTTACTTAGTTATTTTTTTCTGAGCTCATCTCCTGCTGTTGCTCTGTTGCAGTAATGTATCTCCTTCCATTTTTATGCTTGTGATTCTGACGACCAAAAAAACTCTTCTTGTATTTATCACCGGTGACAAAAGAAAAAGTGGTTACGGTCGTGTGTTCAGCTACGCCCGCTATTTTTACTACTTTCAATCCTCCACCCAAAAAAACTCCAGCATCCATCCACCACCACCACCACTTATTTTTACTCCAGTAGCAATATGCTATATGGCATGTATAACTGTATAACATCCCATATCACACAAACACTGCGTTTCTTTTTTCTCTTTTTTTGTCCATTATAAAGTAAAGCCATTTCACTCTTCTCACTCATTTTCACTCTACTCTACTCGCAAAAAATAGGAGCGCGTATTTTTGTATGTGTCTGTGTTTTCATGTACCAACCATTTTTATTTGACAGCATGAGCAAAACTATACTAGTGTCCTACTAGCCAACTTAAATTTTTGCGCTTTCCATCCATAAAAAAAACAAAAAAAAACGGAGAGAAAGAAACAAAGCGAGTATAAAGCTTATATATAATATATATTTATTACATGTGTTGCCGTACAACAGCAGGGTACATAAAAATATATAAATAAATGGGAGCGATTTACAACGACAAGTTGAGAAGTAGGAGTAGTAGCGACGGTGGAGGTGGTAAGAAACTAAAGTGAGTTGAGTGCATAAAAATGTGAAGGAAGCATGGTCAAAAAATAGCTCTTTTGTTTTTTTTTGGATGAAAGTGATGGAGGGAAAATGTGTTGGAGGAGGTGGAGAAACAGACGTGCTATATAACACCACCATCACCACCGCACCGCTAAAAGATTCCATTGGACCACTTGGTATATATTTTTTGATGATGTTACTTGTTCCTGTATTTTTTTTGTTTTTATACAAAGTCAACTCAATTCTACAGCAGTCACTCTGAAAAAAGCCAAGCGAGAGGATTCTTCCCGTGTTTTCTCTTTCTCTTTTTCACACACTGACAAATAAATGCAATGCTGCGTTCACGGGACGGGGGACACGGTGAAAGTGGTGCAGTGGGATACAAAAAAAAGTAAATAAACAGCGGGGGAAAATACATTGAACAAAGTGACAAGTACAGGATGATGGGACGGAGGAGGAGACGTTTACACAAACACATGAACTGCTACCCTTGAACCATTCCATATTTTTTTGTCGCTTTCTCTCGTTTTTCAGTTTTTTTCCTGTAAGCGTTTTATTTCCTCTGGTCTTTCTTTTCTCTCTCTCGCTTTCAAACAACGGAAAAATGTGTTTTCCATTTTTTGGTTGACGAAGAAGATCCGAAAAAAAGCTGTTTTGCTTTTCTGTCTGTTTTTTGATACGGCATGTTTGCTTGTAAAGCGAGAAGGCGAATAACCGGGGAAGTCTAACAACAGGAATACATACTAAGTCATATTATTACAAAAGAAAATAAAAAACAAGCTTTTAAAAACACACACAAGTACATATTTAGATAAAAAAAGGCGCGAAGAAGAAGAAAAAAAAGTATACAAATAAATAGCTGGGAAAAACGACACTGAACTTTTGCTCCGGGGGATACAAAAATAAGAAACGGAACAAAAATATCAGTCGCCTTGAGAAAATGTCTTTTTCGATGGTCTATCAGAGTCACGATAGATAATAAAAAGAAAAAACCTGTTTACAATTCAGGGAAGTTTCCGTCAGTTTTTTCTGTCATCGCCGCCATAGTGTACCAACCATTTCATACACTTAAAAATGTTTTTTTCTTCGCATCAATTCACACGCAACAGTGAATACATTTTAGCGCTCAATAATAATGTTAAATATGTAGTCGCTTTTGACGATTTTACTCAGCACCTCAGCAGATGAAGAATAAAATAAAAAGGATTTGATTCTGGATTTTTTTTATCAGGTTTGCATGCTTTTATTTTTGTTTGGATGTATTTTTATTTGGTTCGATGACAAACATTTTGTTGGATTTATTGGGATAAATTTCAATACAGTTGACTGAACTGCACATCATCATGGCGGTGTATATATATTTATAAGAGGATTTGCTCCCGAGTCCGGATTTACTATATATGGTTTGCTATTGATTCAATGCATTTTGCTTTGTTTTTAAAATGAATAAAAAATGCAGCATTTTTTTTATTTTTCTACGCAAAAAATGTAACAAGAAAACGATTTTTTTTGGGAGAGTCAAAGAAAAAAATAAGTAGCACAATTCACACGACATGTCTGAAACATGCCAATAAATGGGCCACAGGTACACATGCATAATTCCCATATATTCTTGTTGCGGACAGTGTTGTGATGTAATGTAGATTGTGATGTCTAATGCCAATGCCGACTCAGATGCAATGCTGTGGTGTAACTCCAAAGTGTAAAACTGGAGTGTAACCCAATAGAAATTAGGTAGGAGTGAAAACCCTTTAGTAGAGAGTGTTTCACTTCGCTATTTCGTAGTAAACAAGTCGACTCATCAGATGGTATCAACAGATGATTTTAGGGTGACCACATCAGATTAGGATAACTGTCTTGCAGATAGAACTTGTGTGTGTATCAATTCTTTTCAGGTTTAAGGAATTATATTACTTCTACGATTAGAATAATTACAATAGTTTAATTGTGATTTTAACTTTCACTTTATTTAACTTTCAATAGATAAAAAGGTGACAGTGATTAAAACGCTTTTACTACTAATTTGACATGTGACAAAACTGACGACTATTATCAAGAATCGAAGAAGACTAAAAAAAAACAAGACTAAAAACTGTGAGACTAACTACGAACTGACTGTTCAAACGAAGAGACAGCTCTTTTCGAAGTGCATTTACATTGTGAATTTACCAAACAATTGACTACCAAATTTTATGTTACATTGACAACATTTACAATTGCACGGTCCTAACAACACTACAATACAAAGTGCTTTTACATTCATATTCCTATGAAATTCTCCCATCAAATTTAATTTTAATTACAATGAATAATTAAATTTTTAAACTACTGATTAATGTATACTATTTAACTAATTTTACTGGAACTATCTTGCAATTCCATCGGGAAGATCCGTTGACTTGGGCGTACAAGAATTCCACAGGCTGTCTTCACTCGCACTAAACGAACACTTCCATCTCTTCCAAGAGTCACATCTTGAATTACTCCCATAGGCCAATCCAACCTCTTCTTCTGGTCATTTCCTACTAGGACAACTTCTCCAACTTTTAGCTCCCTGTATCTCTTGGCTTTCCCAGTGTGAACTAGCATGGCAATGTACTCCTTTTGAAATCGATTCCTCATTTCATCACGACAATGCTGAATGTTTTTATAATGAGAAATCATCAACTCTCTGTCCACTAGATCCACATCAGGTAAGGCAAGGTTTCCACAATTATGAATGAGATTGTTTGGCGTGAGGGGAACTAATTCTTCTCCTACTTCACTGACATAGGTCAACGGGCGGTTGTTGACGACTGATTCCACATCACACAAGAGAGTCTGAAGTTCTTCATTTGAGACACGGGAAGAGCCAAGAACTGAACGGAGTAACTGCTTAACGATGCCAATCATTCTCTCCCAAAACCCTGATTGCTATCCACACTTTTTTCTTGTTCTTAGTTTGTAAGGGTCCAGCCATGTCCACTCCAACAACATTGAACGCTACTCCCACCGTGACACGATCCTTTGGTAGAGGTCCTTCTGGAACTTGAACTGGTTGGGCTCTGAATCTTCTGCATTTTGCACATGGTCGAATTACTGTGTTGATTGTTCTTCGACTTCTAAGAATCCAGTATTTCTCACGTAATTGTGTTTGTAACGTCTGCACTCCAGCATGGCAATGAAGCTGGTGCGCTTTCCAAATTAGTTTATGAACAGTTGAATCCTTTGACGGGAGCACGATTGGACATGAGAGCTCCCCTCCTTCCCCCGGGAAAAGTCGAGTCTTCATCCTTATTAGTCCAGCGTGTTCAAAAACTTGCAGATTCTTCATCTTTGGATCTTGTACTCCTGTGAAGTTCACATTTTGAATTAGCTTCATAATTCTTTCTTCCGCTTGTTGCATTTCGTCAAAAGTGATGATTCCTTTGAGTTCTTGATTCCCTGTAGTTTTTCGTCCAGAAAAAATCCATTGTAGAAAACGACGAAGATAAACTACTACTCGAACGATTTTATGAAAGTCAGAAAAATTGTTAAGCTTGTCCAGTAAGTTATTCTGTTCTACGTTGATGTGACAAACAATTCTCTTCATCAGTTCTTCATTAATTTCTTCTTTATCTTCTTTGTTTTGTGACTTCGGCCATGTATATTCTTCTGACTTCAGCCAAGCAGGTCCCTCCCACCATCGCGTTTCCAGTAAAGTCTTGACGCTTGCTCCACGTGAGGGAATGTCAGCAGGGTTCAATTTTCCTGGTACGTGTTTCCAGTCATTAATATTTGTTAAGTTTCTTATTTCTTTGACGCGAGCAGTTACAAATACCGACCAATCTTTCTCGTTCTTGATCCATGCCAGGGCAGTTGTTGAATCCGTCCAAAAATGCACTGGAATGTTAGGAATATCCAGCATAATCTTCACCTTGTTAGCTAAACGGGCTAAACAAGCGCATCCAATAAGTTCTAAGCGTGGGATAGTGGTATCTTTCAATGGAGCAACTCTTGATCTAGCCATTATTAGTTGTAACTCCACTTGTCCAGGCGATCCACTCCGTAAATATATACATGCCGAGTAGGCCAAGTTGGAAGCATCAGAGAAACAATGAAGTGACCAATATTCTCTATTCTGATTTCCAGCCACACATCTAGGAATCTTGAACTCAGCCATGTCTGGTATTTGTTTTGTCCACGCCATAAACTTCTTGCTGATTTGTTCTGGTAGAACGGTATCCCATCCAGCCTTGATTCTGCAGGTTTCTTGAAGGATCATCTTCGGAATTATTGAGAATGCACAGATACTTCCAATCGGGTCAAAAAGAGAGTGAGCAATCGACAAAATTCTTCTTTTTGTTACTGGCTTATCTTCTAGTTTCTTCATAGTTCCTCTGATGTCGCAGAAGAGATTGTCGTCCTTCAGATTCCACGTGAGTCCAAGAACAGGAACGTTTTTGTCTTCGTTTGTTGGTCCAATTTCCCATCCTCGTAAGTCCATCATTGCACCTTCCAAGAGTTTGATGGAATCATCCTTAAATTTAACAGCTTCTTCCATTGTTGATAACGAAGCACAGCAGTTATCAACGTAAAATGATTTCTTCAATACTGATGCAGTATTTTCTAACTCCGGAGGGCTGTGACTGAGGTGATGATCCAAGGTGGCTTGTAGAAGAAATGGACTGCTGTTGACTCCGAACACCACACGGCAATGACGAAATTCTTGTATTTCCGAAAAGGTATCATCTTTGTACCACAGGAACCGAAGAAAATCACGATCCTTGCTGTGAACCTCTATTTGTAGGAATGCTTTCTTAATATCTGATATAACTCCGACAGTTCCAAGTCGAAATCTAGTCAAGATTGATGGTATCTCCTCCAGCATGTTGGGTCCTACTTCCAGGCATGAATTCAACGAAGGATTTCCTTTTGATTTAAAAGAAGCATTGAACACTGGCCTTACAGGTGTCGTCTGTGATTCCGGCTTTATAACACCATGATGACTTAGATAATGTCCTGTTCGTTCATTAACTCGCTCGATTATCCCTTCTTTTTCCCACGTTGTGAAGACATCATGATAGGCTTGAAGTACTTCTAGTTTTCTTAATCTTGCAGTGTTGGCTATCAGTTTTTTCTCTGTGACATAACTAGGTAATGTTGGATGTCCTTCAATCCAAGGTAAATTGATGACGTAGCGTCCATCCGTGTTTTGTTTGATTGTGTTTTGAAAGAATTCTAAGGCTGCTTGTTGTAACTCTTTCTTGTTCTTCCATCCAGATCCTTTGAGCAGATTCCATCGTAGTTCCTTAAGCTGTTGGTCTAGGGCCTCCACTATGTTGCGGACAGTGTTGTGATGTAATGTAGATTGTGATGTCTAATGCCAATGCCGACTCAGATGCAATGCTGTGGTGTAACTCCAAAGTGTAAAACTGGAGTGTAACCCAATAG
>JAITYZ010001112.1:0-12434 GCA_027744595.1 Paronellides praefectus
GCATTTAGCTTCGATAAATCTTTCTAGTTTCAAGTTGGTTGGAATTCAAAGTAATTTTTTTTTAAATGTTCCACGGAAATTTATAGTAATTCACATTTTAAAAGTAAAAATACAGTCAATGTAAATACGCATCGTACGCTTTTTTTTCTCGCATTTTAAATTCAAGATTTTTTTATTATTGTGTTGTGTACACACTTCTCAAGCAACCAAAAGTGTACAAAAAGTCACATACACTTGTAAATGAAAAAAAGTAGTTTTTTAAAACATACTGTGAATGTAAAATGCTCTGAAGTAAGATATTTTTTTAGTATAAGTATGATTTTACAATAGTGAACATTAAAATATATTTCAACAATGAATTTTTTCATAGTTAACATGCTACTGTGTTTTTGTGTATTATTACTTTTCTTTTGCATTCGCAACTTTTCTTTCTATAGTTTGGTTTAAGATTTTATTTGTGAAGAATAGCCAGAAGGGATGATAAATAAAATATGAAAGAGTTAAAAATATGCATGTTTACACGAACAAGACATGAGCAAACAACATTCTACTGACCATCCATTCACAATAAACCATATAAAAGGAATATGTGTAGGCAATAGTGGCATGTTCAAAAGTACAACTGGTCATTTTACATGTTTTCTTTGTTGTTATATTTTTCATATGAAAATCATGAGGAAGGTGGTAATGAGACGTGATGTTTTAGTCTGTGCAAGCAAACTACCTCGACAGAAAAGAGGATTTGTGCACCGTAAAAAAGGTCACTCTTCTTGAGCATAAATCTTTCCCTCTCTTCTATAGCCACTGAGTTACGCACCATTTAATTTACACTCATTAGAGCCTTTAAATCCACTTGATGGACTACTGGCATTATCATCGTCATCATCATCATCATCAAAATCTACATCTTTTTGTGCACTTGTGATGATCACGATTATTCTTTTCATTTGAATCAAAGATAAAAACTCATAATGTATGTATAAATTTATACCTGTAATCTGTATACTTATATTACCTATAGACATAAAAGTGTAAAAGCATTAGAAAAAAAATTTGGGAGACTGGGGTCGATGTGCCCGTTCCTGTGCCAAGACCACCCGTGTTATTCAACTGCAGTGGCACAAATAACAGCAACATAGAAAAAAATGATAACAAATTATTACTGAGGATTTACACCATTTTCTCCCAAAAAATAAACCACACACCGACACATATGAACAAACATATACGGCAGTCACACAACAACAAATTCCCTACGGTCTTCTATGAGTCGGAGTACCTTCACCTCCTCAACAATAAGGATACAAAACCAAGAACATTTCTATATACCAACCTGTAATCCTCCTGTTCCAGATGTGAGGGACGTCGTTGTGCCAAGAGATCGAGGGTCAGGGATGTTGCACAAACCTGTATTCCCGTGACCTTTTCCAAACAAAAAAGAAATCAAACCAAAAAAAGTAGAGAAAATGTATATTTCCACAAGCTTTATAGTCATTTGTCTTCATTCAAAATTATGCATTTTTTCTGATTCAAGATTCACTCAACAAATAGCAAGCAAATAAAATATGGTGAAAACAGTAAAAAAAGAGAGAAAAGAAAGAAAAACAAGAATTTATGCGTACGTGTGTGCAGCAAGCAATTGTACACAAACTTGTCTTTTTTCTTTACCTTTTTGATGAAAGCCCACTTAACACTAATTTTATAAACTACACAGAAAATAATAAAAACTAATTGGAAAGAAAATTGAAAACCGCATATTATCCCATCCTTTTAGTCTTTTAGTACAATTTACAAAAGTTAACGACACATGATTAGCATCCTTATTTCTAATGATATAACATCCATCCAGTTCATTGGTACTACTATTATTATGATGATGATCTTTGTTGTTTTATTTTGCCCTACCACCTCCACTCAACACACAAACAAACGTACAAACGTACATACTACTTTACTGCAAATTCTTGTAAATTCATTTTTATATCTGTTTTGGAATGCAAATTCCCTCTTTATCATCATTTAACCCGTTATTAAATGGCAATTTTCTCACTCACTCTATATATTATACATACATGATCAAATTACTGTAAACCACCCTGTCTAACAAGATAAATTACCAATTACCCCGTACCCATACTACTATACCTACACACACAAAACAATCTATTTTATTATTATTGCTGGTACGTGACCTGTCTCAACATTGCCTCATTTTCCTTTTGTCCAAAAACAGACCATTTTACTTGCTCACTACTACGCACATTTTCATACATTTCATATGGATGCGTGTGTTGTTGTACACTTGTCACAATGAGACTTCACGAGTCTTTTGAGTGTTATGTTGTTGCTCCTTTTCCCTTTTTAACGAGCAGAAAAGGGATTCTCCCTAATAAATGGAATTTTATCTCATTTATTTTTTTTAGTGTGGAAGAACAGGACAAGTAAAAAGATCGCCGTTCCACACACAAAAAAAAAGTTGTCACTTTAGTCATATCCTCATTATTATTATTGCTATAACCAGTAAACCTTATATCTCTTGCCAAAAAAATCTTGAGAAAAAAATTGTGTTTCCCTTTCCCTCCCTCTTTACTATCTACACTGCTTATTTTTATGTACACTCCATTACATTACGCAGGTAATAACAAAGGACATTTTACAAAATTGGATGGATAAAGCATCATCATCATCATTGACGTGATATTATTACTTATATATATTTTATTATGATAGCTTGAGAATGATGATGATGATGGCAGTTTGCAAGTAATTCCTTTACTCTTTTTACTTTCCAACTTTCCAACCCTCCTAATACTTTCCTACTCCACGCTATCATATAACTATATACTATGCATTTTCCTGGGTTTTTTTATTCAGCATAACTTTTTATACATGAAAAAATATATTATGACTAGCAAGTTGAAAGTAAGTAAAGCGTAAGTAATAAAAATTGTAAAAATGGTGACGATGATGACTATGACAGGTAATAACAAAGGACATTTTACAAAATTGGATGGATAAAGCATCATCATCATCATTGACGTGATATTATTACTTATATATATTTTATTATGATAGCTTGAGAATGATGATGATGATAGCAGTTTGCAAGTAATTCCTTTACTCTTTTTACTTTCCAACTTTCCAACCCTCCGAATACTTTCCTACTCCACGCTATCATATAACTATATACTATGCATGTTTTCGTGGTTTTTTTTATTCAGCGTAACTTTTTATACATGAAAAAATATATTATGACTAGCAAGTTGAAAGTAAGTAAAGCGTAAGTAATAAAAATTGTAAAAATGGTGACGATGATGACTATGCAGGTATCATGATGATGATCTTGATAATGTAAAATATATATAGAGAGAAAGTGAAAGAGTGTATATATTTTATATATAAAAAAGAAGGAAGGAAAAGGATGAAAATGAAATCAAGTTTTGTAGAGTTTGAGAGTGCAGAAAAAAGGTACACTTGTGGTGAACATATTATATGCTGCTATAGTGGTGCTGCTGGAGTAGTAGTGGCAAAGGCATGTTTACTTGTTGTTAGCTTCAATCAAATCTAATTTATTAACTTAGCTCCAATTCCCCCATGAGCTCACACACACACACAATCTCATCATATTACTTTTGCTTTCTATATTACTATTTTATTATGCAGTTTTGTTGAGGTGGGTCCTTTTATGTACATCCTACCCTACAACCTACTATATATGCATACGTGTGGGATGGATAAAATAATATGCTGTGTATCAAGGGTATGTTTTTACTTATTATTATGGATGTGAACTTTGGAAAAGTAAAGAGATGATGATGATGCTGATGATAGCTTAGCCTCCTTAATAGAACAAATTAATTTGATATTGTTCTCGTATCAAAATTTGTACAGTTTCGGGAAATTATTTTATCTACAATAGCATATCAGACATACATGCACACAGCATATTACAGTTTTGTTATATGGATGTTTTTGCAAATTAATTTGAGCAAATCAAATCAAATGAATTAACTTGTGTATAAACTACATGTGATGTTCATTTCATCATGCAACACATGATAGATATAGTAGCTTGTCATGCAATTTATGAAAGATGAAGAAAAGAAAGAGAAATAGTTTTTTTTACCAGGGTGGTGATAGCCTCTGTGCTGCTCACCTGGTGCCCCTGTTCCACCACCAGCTCCGATATTGTTTAACATTGCGAGGAGTTCCAGCTTGCCCCGTAGATATTTTTTTTAAAACACTAATTTAATTTATTTTCTTATACAATCAATCTAATTAGTATATACCATATACTTTTTGATTAAAGTTAGGCTTTTATGCCATCCTACAAGCTACAAAATAATCACTAGACCAAACTGCCTTATTTAATCAGGTTTCTTACTTGTACACTTTACATAATTTAATTAAATTTGCTATTAAACAATGTAGCGCAATATATAAAATATTATAAAAGTTTATTTTGAAAACCACCAGTTGATAATAATAAACAGCAAAAGAGCCGCACACACAATAATAATAATATAATTCACAACAACAAAGGAGGTGTATGAGAGCACTGGAGAGTGTGTATACTCCTCACTTTCTACCAATTTGCCTCGTTGATTTACTCCAATTATTTCACCATTAAAGAAAATGAATGAGATAAATTGGGATATAATAACTCTGCTTCTGTTCTGCTCCTGTTGGCTGTATGCTACTCGTTCTTTTTTTTCATCCACCACCAACCAACACCATCAACACATAACCACCACCACATATACACAACTACTACTCTGCTGCTTATTGAGTCTCACACTCTTTCTACTCAATTCACCATCTCCTCCATCCTCCGCTTCCTCCGGACCAACAATACAATATCCAGCACTATCGCTGCCACCACCACCACTACCTCCGTCGACGCCGCGCCGCCTCTGTTCAAAATTAATCGACTTAAGCAAAACTTAATTTAATTGCGGTTCCATATACAACTCCTCCATGCATTGCATATCAGTTCACATATATGTACATTATGCTATGCTCAACACACATATTATACACCACAGTACACACACACACACGTTTTTAGTCCACCTCTTTCCCTACACAAGTCCAACTTTCTACTGGAAAAGCTGCTACTCTGAAGAGTGAAAGTAATATGCCCTCGCTTCTCTCTCTGGACAAGTCAACTAATAAATGATCAGTTTGAGTTGAGCTTGATCATTCCATTTGATTAGATGTGATGGCTGTTCACTTGATTTCTCTCCACTGCGATATGTGATCATCCTCCTCTTCTCTTTATCATTTCATTTCATTTTTTTTCCTAGAGAGAGAGACGCTGAAGCAAACATAAAAAGAAGTGGTTTTCCCTGTACAGTGCCATCCCATTGCTTTACCACCAACACCACCAACAAAGCAAAAGGCACACACACAAAGCTTACTTCCTACAATAATATGCTTCTGTGTGTGTGTGTTTCTCTGTGGAAGAGTACATACAAGAGAGAGAGAGAGAAAAAAAGTGCACATCACAAAAAAATAAAAGAACAATGTGTGATGTGAGCAGAGGAGAGCATTATAAAAGCCGCATAGTAATAGCAATAAATATAAAAATAATGATAATATTAAGTAAGCCNATAATGATAATATTAAGTAAGCCAAAACGATGTTGAAGAAAGATACATACACACACAAGTGTATATACCTCTATATTTTAGTATGTGTGTGCCCTATGGACTTATAATGTCGTGGTGTGTGTGTGTGTGCTTGTGTAGTAGCATTGTGTAGAGAAGCAACATTTTTGTTTGGTGATGATTTGAAAAAGAGATTTTTACGAGATTGGGATGTCATTTGAGAAAAGTGGTCGGAGGCACAGGAGGCGTGCGGAAGGATCAGCCTATGACCATATCAGTGTTTGTTGGGTGGGCGGCCTGCTTCTCCCTCTGCATTAGCCAACGAATCAATTTTGCGCAATATCATCTCATCCTTTTTCTCACTCTCTCATACAAACACAGAGAGAAACACAGACACACACGCAAGCAGCAAGAGCAGCAGAGGAGAGCAAACAAACACAAGCATATATACAGGGTATGTACATATTATACAGAGTATTTTGTAGAGTAGAGATCCACCATACCATTTTTCCAAAGAGACGGCGAGAGACAAGAGAAGAACCCTCTTTTCTTCCTTTTCCTTCTATATCGCTCTCTCATTCTCATCATCATCACCGTCGTTGTACTTAACTTTGCTTTTATCTTCTTTTCTTGCTCACTACATAATAATATGTTTGTTGTGTTGAGTGTATGCATTATGTATTATGTGTAAGTATACGTGGAATATTATGTATCCAACCAGCAGCCCAAGCTATTTAAGCTTTTAAACATCAGCAACAGCAACAACAGCAGAAAAGCAACCAAGCCGATGAGAAGAGGGAGAGAGAGAGAGAGAGGGAGACATGGAAAACAGTGAATCTTGTAGAAAGTTTTTTCTTCTTCACTTTGCGGAACAAAATGCACTACACACAAGCCCAGCACAGTAATAGACAATAAGACGAAGTGGCTTACCTTTTCTCGACTGAAAGTATAGCGTCGAGGCGAGGTGGTAACATGTTCCAGGTGGAGAAACAAGTAAATAAGTATACAGCAGCTTCATGTTGATGGCAGCTGATGGATGGTTACACAGTCAAAAGCCTGTATCAAAATTATATTCACACTCTTTCTCTCTCTCTCTCTCTCTCTCTCTCGCTCTCTCTCTCTCTCTCGGTTTTTTATACCGCTTATTGTTGTGGTGTGTAAACACATAAAGTATTATAGAAATATAAAAGAGGTTGAAAAATTACTGGAGAAGCTGTAATGTAGGTACATATTTTTTACTTTGAGAGATGCAATAACAAAATAAAAAGGCGTGAGGAAAAAGAGAGCGAACGAGAGAGAGAGAGAGAAGGAGTCCCAGGCTAGATATCTATTCATCTGGGCAATCAGGAAACCTTTATGGGTTGAAAGTCCAATTCATTACGCTCAATTTTGGCTAATGCCGTTCGCAATTGGACCTAATGAATGAGATTAGTTTGTGTTAGATTTAGATTTACAACGCATAAATGGGCTTCTCTCTCGCAAGCAGACAGTCAGGCACCATATAAAAAAAAGCATAAAATATATATTTTCTCCGGAACATGTATAAACCAAGTTGAAATAAAAAACAACAACAGGCTGTCGGTTTTTTGGGCACACACACACACACACATATATATATAGGCATACATGCATACAACAAAATACACGGGCATCTTGATGCTGATGATGACGACGCAAATGATCCTACTCAACTTTAACTCATACCTCTCGTGCTCTTCTCTTTTTGACTTTTTTTATATTTATAAAACATACATAACATCATCATCATCTTCATCATCATCATCATCACATCATCATTATTTTATAGCCGAGAACTTTGTGGTTGATGATACTGGCGAGATGGTAAGGTATGTGTGGGAGATGACGATGATGAGGATGATGTGTAAGCGGCGCCTCTCTTGTTGCTGATTTTCACAAATTCATCCTTTTCCCCGAAACGAGCAAAACAACGTGTAAAACAGTACAAATCTCTTGGGCAGCCTGCTACTTACTTACTATAACTGACTGAGAGAGTGTGAGTTTTATAACCAAATCAAATGAAAACAAGAAGCATTACGAAATATAGTGCAAGTTTACTCGCTATACTACATCTATAATACTTGGAATGAATGTATATTGTATGTATATTATATGTATATTGGTGCTACACTCCAAAGAGGAAAAAGGAGGAAACTTGCCCAAATTGCATTTATTTACTTGATGATGAGAATGATTAAGGGTAATGAAATCAAATATTATAAAGCTAAATCAAACAAGATGGGAGTCAAGTCAAGAGTACTAAACAACCAGGAGAAAAAAACATTATCATCATCATGGTTGGTTTTTGTTTACAACTTACAACAACCTCTCTCACGTGTAATAATAATAAACGAATAGACACTTTAGCGGAACAAAATGAAAATACAAAAAAAAATATATACCACATATAAATAATAGAAAAGTACATGAAAATATAAAAAAGTCATCATATAGAGTAACACGTGTAGTAAATAAATACCTTGTCATTTTTATTTTTACATGTTAAAAAAGCACGGAAGTAAAAGAAACAAAAAAGAATTATTATAAGGATTTCTTTGATATTTTATTAAATGCTCGTCACATTCCCACATGCTCTTTTCTCAAAGTTTTATGAATTGAAATTAAATACGAGTGTGTGGTTTTTGCTTTTAAAGAAAAACGCCACAAACAAAACTAAAGTTTCTTTAAATCCAAAGTAAATGCACCTTTGAATATATATGTGTTCATGCACATGTTATCCTTGTGTCCATTGTGTAGGGAGAGGGGAAAATGATGATGTCGGACTGATGATATGTGATTTGTGTGGAAGAAGAAGAAGAAGATTTAACAACTTTCAACACCCAGGTGTCAAGAACATCATTAAAAATTCAGTTTGTCCTCCGTGTACTCTACTACAACAACTGCTTCTGTTGTTTCTGCTGCTGATGCTGATGACTGAAGAAGAAAAATCTTTCTCGCAGAAGCATGTGTAAAAAGTCAAATCATTGTCAGCAGCAGCAGGAGCAACATTATAATTTTTTATTAAACACATACCTAATATTATGAACATCTCTGGCTGGATGTACAGATGTATTATTATTGTTCCTGTGAAGAAAAATTATTAAATATGCAGAATGGTTTTAAGCTGAAATACGCAAAGAGTTGATTATTGTTTGTGTGAGAGAAGAGATATGTGCTACTGCCGTTGACTTTGACTTCAGACGATAGACAGAGAGAGAGCAATGTCTCGAAATGCCCCACGATCCGTCAGGAAAATCCCCAATATGTTTACTATGTATTTATGCGTGCAAAAAAACTTTTGCACATTTGCTATAAAATGTTGTGAATGTATTATGCATTTCAAAATGATTCACCGCATATAGTAGTTAAATAAAAACCGCAATTTGTGCCTTGATCATCCCGATTTTTTCTTGTGGAAACGAGGGGGAAAATTAGGGAAGGGAGATGAGATCATGATTAAATGGATTACTCTTTTTATTATTACTATAACTTTGAAAATATCTGATGATGAGCGATGAGGTTTGATATACATAATAATGTAAATGTGTTTCGTATAAATGATCAACATCAGAGGATCATGAATCATTATGGCAGAAAAGGATGATGATGATAATGAGATTTGGTGGTGTTATTACCATATGTATGCACCCCTTGTGCTAAGCATACGGCACACACAAAAAAAATATAAAAAGTAAAAATCGTGCGGTTCATTGTTGTGCTCACAATTCACCAAACAATTACACATTCTAAGTAGGTATATAAAATGCATAAATGTGTAGTAGTGATAACGTTTTAAACTGATGACGTGATATTGCCTTCAAACCATTCTCTCTGAAATCAATTGTTTTTTATTCCTTCTTTACATGTACCTGTGACTTTAAACCCTTCATACATACCAAAAAAAGAGTGAATCTTTGAATCATTCCCTTCACCGCGACTGTGACTGTTGTTAGTTTGAATCACCTTTCGTAACGGAATAATAAAAGTAGATGCGTGTGTTGTTTTCGTAACCCTTTCCCTTCATCTATTGTGGAGGTTGTCTTGTATGATATTTTTTAGTAAACAGAAATTTCACATCATCGTATATACTCAATGTCCATAGTCCACAAGTCAAGTTCAAGCCATGCATAAAAAATACAAAATTTATCATTGCCACTTTCCTATCATTTGTTTGGCTTTTTCATCAAACTTCCTTTAATTCTTTTTTTCAGACAGGTCGGGGTTTTCTGATAAAAGGAATAAAATTGAAAGATGATGGGTAAAAGATATTTCACAGTTTGCTCACAAAATATATTTCCATCACGGATCCATATTATTATACTCACATAATAATAGACAGTTTTTATACAAAACTACAATACATTTTTCTAAAACATTATGAACACATAATAATACCTTAGATCGGCATTATGTTTTTTAAACATTTTTCGTGGGTATAATGTATAAAAGATATATACATAATGGAGTTCTTTATTGTTTCCTTAAAAAATTTAACGAATGAGCATATTTAAAAAAATGGTTGTTCAAAACTAATGAATAAACCAGATAAACAATATTTAATAAACAATTAGGCATAGATTAAATTGTTTAAAAAGATTGAATAATTCTGCAACTTGACACTTTGCGTATACAGCAGTTCTACTGATTCCAGGATCTGGATTCCAGATCTAAACATATTTGATCAACTTTGCATAAAAGTTAAAAGTAAAAAGTACAATATGTTGCTTTGCGTAGATTTTGTCCGGAGAAGTATATTTATAATATTGAATTGATTACATTTATTCTGTCGGAAGCTCAGAACGGATGGGCGTCTCCTCGAAACTGACTATCAAAAGCAGATGTATCGTACTTTTTTTACATACGGTAGTGGTGTTGGTGGTGGTTGCGTGCATTACTTTTACTTTCCCATTAACCGTTTACTCCATCATCATCATCATCATCATCAATACATGAGATTTAGTAAATTGTGAAGACAAATCCATTATCTTATCAACATCACCACCACAAATGAGTTTTTCTTTCTGTTTTTATACTCTGTATGGGAGATAGATGGAAGAGAAACAGTTTACGAATCCGAAATAAATGACGGTGATATTGAATTGAAGGAATGAAATTAAAAGGGAATCTAGGATGGATGTACGCAAACAGCAAACTTCTCACGCGCGGAGTAGTAGTGCCGCTATATGTCCGCCTTACACGTTGTCCCTTTTTATACAAAAGATCACGGGGGTTCTGCAGAGAGTTTCATTTTATTTTATCTCTTTCATTTTCCAAGTGTACTTTCAATTTAATTTTTCCATTTGAATTCTCAGCAACGAAAGTAAGGGGGATTATTTGATAGCAAAACAGAAAAAAATACAAATTGACACGGGAAGAATTACATCACATGCGCCAGTTGACAAAACTAAATGAAAAGAATTCAAATAGTGAAAGTTTAATACTGCCTGTGTACTACATTAACATCATAATGATGATTCAACA
Source organism: Paronellides praefectus (assembly GCA_027744595.1). NCBI lineage: Eukaryota > Metazoa > Arthropoda > Collembola > Entomobryomorpha > Paronellidae > Paronellides > Paronellides praefectus. The sequence goes on from JAITYZ010001112.1 coordinate 11,109, forward strand.
TCTCCTGGGACTATTCGGTGTCCAAATAGTAACATAATTGTATTTTGGCGTTAAGGCCCGATTTTGTGCATTTTCGCAGAAAATATTTTTAATAATAGTAAAGCTACCTTTGTGTTTGAAATAGGTAAGTTCAGACAATTGGAAATAAAACTGAAGAACACTAAGCTAAAAAAATATGTAATTTCTTGTCATATTGTTTATGTTTATATTTAAATCTATGAATAAATGTAGGTATTTTTAAGTGTACATTAGTGTACAGGAAAATACTATGTCGTCATATTTTTGTGGATTCATCCTGATCCTTCTCCTTCCGACTAAAGATAAAAAGTCATTATATTTCTGCCCCATCATCGTAATCACCACCACCACCACACACCACTTTCCTTTTTGTACTTACTTTTTGTAATATTTGCATTATATTGACTTCCCCTCTTTCTCTGGCCTTTTATCCGAAAGATATTATTTCATTTCAACTTTTTCCCCACACACACAACAATAACAAAAGAGCAACAAGAATAACAATATATTATTCCTTTAATCTGACACTAATCTCATTCTGATTATTTGCCGCCTACTTATACCTTCATTGCATTTTGTTCTCATCCTTCAAACAAATAAGATAATCAACTTTTTCCCCACACACAACAATAACAAAAGAGCAACAAGAATAACAATATATTATTCCTTTAATCTGACACTAATCTCATTCTGATTATTTGCCGCCTACTTATATACCTTCATTGCATTTTGTTCTCATCCTTCAAACAAATAAGATATTCTTACTCTCAACGCTCTTTCATGGCAAACATGACGATAACATAAAGAAAAACATATGTATCCAATATTATTATTACATGTGTACATTTTTATTAACTTGAGCGTGTGCACAAAATGTCCTCTGCTCCGAGTAATAACCACTAATAATTTGCATTATGCCAATAATAATCAAAGTTAAATCTCTTTATTTATTTGCTACTTTTAATATGTATGGACAGAGAGCAAAGCGGATTTTTATGAATGTTTGGTTATACATTTTTCATGGATTACGTCGTAGTAGTAAGTATGTTCATACATGTCATGTGTACTTGTCACACGCGCACACACAGACACACACAAGAGAAAATTGAAGTGCAAACAAAATGCATCATACACAAACACAATATATTATTTTTGCTATATGAGCAACATGAGCCATTTCAAGTCATCCGATAATCCAAAGGATATTAAAATCGTGTCATTGTCGTTCTGTCTTGTTTAATGCTTCTACATCTATAATAATAGCTCCACCGTCACACCATATACCACGTTAAGTAATATATTTACACC
>JAITYZ010001113.1:0-11289 GCA_027744595.1 Paronellides praefectus
GCTTTTTTTACAGAAGAGAGAAAGAGACAAGTACTTTTTTTGCTGCGGTTCATGTCATGGTACTACTACTCATGCAACTGCCTAAATATGCTCACGTTCCATTATTTTCATTTTTCGGGGATGTTAATATGCAAAACAAAAGCAAAGCACCTACACAGCACAGCTTAAAGAGAGAGAGAGAGAAAGAGAGCTCATCTCTTTGTTGAATGTTGAGCTTCACTTCTATGAATTTGTAAGTTTTTGCTTTGTTTCGGAATTCGGAATGGAATGACCGGGTATGGTAGGATATTATTATTATGGTAGTACGCTGATGTAATGAAATAATGATCACAATAATTGCCAGATAGACAGAGAGAGAGAGAGAGAGAATGAAAATGAGAGCAAGTAGAGCATGGTGTGCAAATGTACAGAAAAAAAATATTTCTCTGATGAATGCTTTTGGAGGGTAGGTATGTATGTTTTTATAAAATAATATTATTTTTTCTATGAAAATTGTTTTTAGCTGGACGGGCAGACAGATGAGCTGACAGAAGGGAAAACTAGGGTAGGTAGTAAAGCTATAGAAAGATGAAACGATTTTTGGTAAAGCTTTGCTGGTTGGTTTGGTAAGTTGGTCTTTTCGGTGTGGGAAATTACGAAAATAATGAAAAATATAGGGTTATTATAATATTTTGGAATAGTTTGGGAAAAGAGTTATTAGAGCGGCTTATTGGATTAACAGTCCGACAAAAAATACGTGTGCTCGTTTTGTTTTGCTCGTTGGTGGTAGTGGCAGTGGTGTACATTTTGTATTTGTGGTGGACAATATGTCCTTGGAAAGATTGAAAAATTACTACGCTTTTTATATACACCCTATACGCTGGCAAGTAAATCAAATCAGCAAACAAAAAAGTGGGAATTTATGTGGGAAAAATTATGAGATGATGAAAATGAGCCAATATGTATATATTTGAATATGCATGCTTTTACGCATTGAATCAACAAAAAACAGAAGAGCTGGGAATGAGCTGGTTTGCTTTGATTTGTCTGTCACTGGTTGATACTTTTCGGGAAACAAAACAACAAGGGTTAAAACAAAGGGAAAAATTTATGCTGATTTGGTAGGTTGGGTGGTGGTAGCTGTTGTTGTAGATTTTGATAATCTCAACTGACTCAACTATGTGGCGGAAGAATTCATTAAAAACGCATGCAGAAAAAATCAATTCTTTTTTTGGGGGATATGCTGATTAGTCCTCACACGCGTCGTATTGGTCTACGTGGCATATAGTCAGGCAAGGAAAGATCACATGCTTTGTATTTACAAAAAAATGATCCGTTTTGTCTCCGTGTGTATCACGTCAGCATGTTGTCGAGAGTTGGTTTTGGAATTAGGATCCGCACACGGATCGGATAAAACAAAAATCAGTTCTTTGACGAGGCCATAGACGTAAGCCACTCAAAATAAACTCTCTACTCATCTTTTTATGCATACGACAGCTAATACATATTTTATTATTTGTCTCCGTGTCTGCATACTATATAATATGGAGAGTGGAGAGTGTACAAGTAATTTATTTTTTTGCGTGTGTGCGGATAAAGAAAATGCTAAAGAAGATTACACAGGAGAGCCCTACAAGTAAAATAGGGAATAGGCAAAAAAGAACGGTCGAATAGGCGATGAGAATATATTTTCATTCATTCATTCATTACGATTGCTTTACTTTAGAGTGATGTGTAGGTATATATATTTTAGATGCAAAAGGTTTCAAGTAGGTTGTAGTTGTCGTCGGTACAAAAGATTTTTTTGTATTTTTGATGATGATTTTGATTATTTTTTGTTTTTGGGGACCCACTTCATATACGCTTTTTTCTGCTTCCGTGTACGAATTGAAGTGGTTGCTTTATGCTGCTTTATGTGTATTTGTTATTCTTCTGCTGATTATTTTCAAGCGGATGCCTCCCACATTGACAAGAAATGATGATGAATGAATATGAATGATGAGTAATAGGCTATAGTTTAGCACATGTGTCCCATAAAATGTCACTATCCTATGCATATTGTGACAAAAATATGGATTAAACCAAAAGTATGGAAGTAGCGAAATTAATGTCACAGTTTTCTTACTTGTAAAGTAAATTCATCTAAGATCCCACCAAGAAAATAATTTGATGTGCTCCACTTGTGTTTAATTTTGACGACGAAAATATATAATTTTTATTGGACGCATGTGACATACCTGTAAAGATAAAAAAACAAAGCATAGGATGATTAGGATATATGAAATTGGTTATAATCAAACATTATGCATAGTCGGATGTTTCACACAATTGTAATTAATTATGTGGCAGGACGGACGGACATACTCACAAGTAAGTTTAAATGTATAAAAATTAACGACCATTTAATTATGACACAAAATTCCAAACTCCTACAAAATAAAAGCAGGTCCACTTATAATTATTCTCCTGTCTCACAGTCCCTCTTGACTACTTGTCATCATCTAAAATCATTACATTTCCATTTCATCACATATATTTCACTATCTCCCCCACCACTCTCATTATTCATTTTTTTCCTCATAAAGTAAATACACACAATGTTATACCTTACAATTTACCATCGCCACCACCACAACAAAAGGTAAATCAAGTGGAGGAAAAAAATGAGAAGAGCAGATGACGCTCTCTCTCTCTCATGAAAAAAACGTGGAAGTTTATTACATATTATTATAAAGTTGTCTCTTTTTTCCTTCTTCTCTTTATACAAAGTGTACACACTATATTATTACGACAATTTTTTGTTTTTACTTATCATCTGTTTCGCTAATTAACATTCAGCTCACACACACAAGTTGCAAAAAAACTGATAATAAAATATGCCAACTAATAATTGTAACTCAACTAAACACGCCACACAACACACACATTCCTTTTCATCTTTCATGCAATTTATCATATTTTTTTGTACCTATGTACTCAGAGGTATACATGTGTTTTGTGTCGTAATCTCAATCGTCATCTCAACACTCGACTCACCACCACCGCCACCAAAAAGTAAAATAAAAAAATATCTTCAAACAAATTACATTTTTGCTTTAGATTTTTACCACCACCACCACTCACCAAGCCAGCCAATAAACCAACCATGGCATGACAAACGGGGAAATTAAAATTTAATTAGAAGAGGAGGATGACGAACAAAAATTATTTTTGCTTGTGGTGTGCTTTGGTTACGATTTTTATTGAAAAGAGAAAGCTTTTTTTGATGTGCATTGCAGCAAGCACAACAAAAAATAAGCTGAGTGTATATAATTTTTTTGTTGTTTGAATGAGTGCCTCTCTGACTTTTTTATATCATTTTTTATATAATATTTTTTAACTACTTGGCTTGTTTGAAGTTTTGATTCATTTCATTTTGATTGTGATGATTTGTCTTTACAAAAGTAATATTTATTATATATTTTACTCAACAAAGTAACTAAATTATTATGCAATGTATTTTTTTTTACAAAAAGCGGATGTTTAAACGTGCCGCAAGAGATGCAATTAAGGTCGTTGCTAGTGTAATAATTTTCTAAATAATTCATACATTTAAAACCTTCAAATTATTTAACAAACCAAACCACCATACCACCAAATCATGCAACATATTTTTTATTAAAAAAGAAAAAAATAACCAAAAATTATTGGATATTTTTTAAATAATACGTAGTAATAATACATAATAAAATTTCGATTATTTCACATTTTCATTTTCATCATCCTGTCATGATAACAATGATGATAAGAAGATAACAATCATGATAGGAGGAGGATGATCTTCATCATCTTTCCCCTCTCTTTGTAGAGTCGTGATTGTTTCTTATTACACCAATAATAATAATTGCATGTATATTTTTTTGCTGTAAAACGTAGGAAAAAAACTTGTTTGCATAAATAAGTAAAAGGGTTAAAAGGATGGATAGTAAAAAAAGTTGGTGTCGCTTCAAAGTAGGTATCGTAGTTGTGCGTCTGTGTGTGGCGTTTTGATTTGATTTGTTTGGTGAATAGTGAATGACCATTTATTATAATTTTTCACGAAATGAAGTCCTTTACACTCGCTGCCTTCATACAAATGCATACTACATGACTGAATTCTCATCCTATCAATTATTTTTTCTTCAAAATTCAGACATAAATTTTCATATTGGCATACATATTGTCAATCCAATGGTTTGCCACACACTCTGTAATTATCATATTTTTTAAAAGAATAAAAGGTAATTTTACAATAAATTTCAAAAAAAATTGTTTATTATGTGTGAGGTGAATGTGACGTGTGACTGGGTAAAATGGCTACTGTCAAAAAATTAATAAAAAAATATTGCATAAAAAAGTCAAAAAATTTAATATTAAAAAAATTATGCAAAATGAATCATTTTTTCTCCTTTTTCTAATAACAATAATAATAACTTAACTCATTGATTTTTTTGACCATTGACAAAATTATGCCGACAAAAAAGTGAAATTGTTCCTTTTTTGAAAATGAAGGAATGTTTGATAATCAGAAAAATAGGAAGAATTATTGCTTTGTAATTTTCTTGCGTAACAAAAATGCACATAAAAATGCATATTATTATTATTTCAAGGGGAAATGTACACAAATCTAAAGAGAATAAATATGATGGCAGGTTATAAAAACAAACTTGTGTATAACATTCAGTTATGCTCACATAATCATTATCATCATCATGATGATTAATATGATGAAGAGCATTGAACCAAAAAAAAGAGACGAAATTGAAAATTGTGATGATAAATGAGCCAATTAATAAAGCTTTCCATCACACATCACATTAAGCCCTACCACCACCGTCCTCCTCTCGTCATCAACATCAACCAAAAAAAGATAAATTATTTGTTACACGATTTCCTTTACTTTTGACATAAACTGCATTCTATTCAAAATGCACTAAAAATAAATATAAACCATGTTTGGTTTTTCGTAGCGGAAAAGATCCGGAATTTCGGATTTTAGAGGAGGATTCTGGGAATTCACGCAGGGAAAATAAATAATGATCAGACCAGCAGATCAGAGCAGCAGACAACCACTTTTGAGCAGTGCACTGGTGATTATCATGACATGATCAACAACATTATTATCATCACCATCATCATGATGTGATCAGTGCAGCAGAAAATGCAAAGTCATGCACAAATGTATTTTATATGTACATATCTTCATCATCATCATCATCGTCGTCGTGGGTATTCTGATGATAATCATGTCATTGATGTTGATACGCAGCAGAAGTAGCACTAGCAACCCTGGTTGTACGGCAGAAATTGGATGATTTATCTTTTTGTTGTGAGTTGTGAGGGAGGATAAGGGCGTGGGTATGTACATATGAGAGTTGAGGGTCGTCGTATAAGGGGAGAATTTTTAAAGCAAAAGTTTGGTAGGATTTTAAGATGAAATTTGTTGTGACGTGTGTGCACCGTACACAGAAGGATGCACAGAGAAGTGGATTTTATTTATGGGATCGGATCAGCAGGAATGCAATAATAATACAACGTGCGAAATGCACCAGAGTCAGATTGGAATTCCCGGGGAAATCTTTCTGTTTTATAGATCCCGGTCCCCGGTATTAAAATAAATATTCACAATAATAAAATTAAGTACAGTGCAGAACAAGAGATTCAAACATGTTGGTTACTTTTTACAGTGGGTTTTAGAGAAGGTCGAATTAAGCATTTTGACATGGGCATATAGCATATTATAGTGAAGATATAGAAAATGAATTAATTTATTTTCGGGTGTATATATTTATGTGCGTGTGGTTTTAGAAATAGCGGTGGTGGTGGTAGTGGTTTTCCAAAAACAAACAATAGAAAACACAATATATTTTATACAATGCACACACGCAGCAAAACCAAACCAAATTTACAAAACACAATTAAAATGCATCTTTGTTTACAGGAAATTATTTGCTTTTCTCCCTTTGTCTTTCACTTTTGTTTTGCAACTCCTTTTGGGGGTAATTATGTGTATGGGTATTTTGTTTGGGATATTTATTCAATATTGCTACATTAATTCATTTTCCTTGTTTTTGAATGAGTGAAAGAGCAAAGCTTATGGTAAGATCCAATCCAACAGCAACAGCAGCATCAGCAGCAACGGAACAAGAGGTTTAAAAGCTTTAGTAATAAAAGTAAACAAGACAAACAAGATGAATGGATGATTTAGTTGATGATGATTATCATGTTTTTGGTGGATGGATGGAAAGTTGAAAGTGGAAAATTTACATAAAACCCGGCCAAGAAGAAGAAGAATTAGTAGCAAAATCTGAGCAGAGAGTGAAGATGATTGAAATGAAGACAGGAGATGGATATTTGGATATAAATTATCCAATAATTTTGTTCATGTACCCGCGTACATCATCAAATCACCTCACATCAACCAAAACTGTGTACCATACATTTTAAACGGGTGAATAATTGAACAAGTTGAAAATCATCATCACCGCAAGATTCCCCATCTTGATTCACAATCCACACATCTTATCAAACTTTGTAATTTGATGTGTTTTACGACAGAAATGATGGTAATGAGTATTATGGTTATGCAACGCATGTGGCATATAGGAGAGGAGTGTTTATACATCATTGAGCTGTGTAAACATAACGTAATAAAATAACCAAAAGTTGGTTGACCAAACCAAAAAGAAGGAGAAAAGTTTTTCAACTAATTTTGTGGAAAATCTCTTGTAGAAAATAGGAAAACTACATACAATTCCGAAACACACAGAGACACACCCTCCTCCATCAAACCACCGACCGACATTTTATAAACTTTAAATTGCTTAAGTATTGCTTTTACATTAGATTACTGACATGAAGAAGTGAGGGGGAGGATGTAAAGTGTGGAGGAGGGGGAGGAAGGAAAAACACAGGAAACAGATTTTCTTCTTTATCCAGAGAAAATTAGCCGGAGAGAGTGGAAGTAGCAGGAGCAGAGATTTTTAAATATTCCATTTATTTTCCCAATGCAATGAATTCCAAGAAAATGTCCGACTTTCCTCTCTCAGCTTGTCTCCCTCTGCCTTGATGATAATTACATAAAAGGAGTATAAATAGAGGAGAAAATGAAACCACTGCCACCAACACTGCTACTACCACCACCACCCTATTTACCCTTCAATTTGTACCCCACCACCAACATACCCAGAAATAACATTCATTAATGTAACATATTTATGTAAATTTTTGGTTTTGAACTGAACCACCCCCACCGCATCATAAAATCCTTGCCTCTTGTTTAATAGCCAAAATGTAAAGAAAATGTAACTAATTTTCTGCCAAGTTTACTCATCACATCATCTCATCATCCCTGTCGTCGTCATTTCAGAGAGAAAATGAAAAAAGGTTTTTCTTCCTCTTGTCACTTCACTGTACTTACAAGGAAAATTCCTGTACCTACCAACCATTCATACATGAGCATCATACAAAACACACTAAAACATCTCTCCCTCTTTCCTTCCTTCCTCTCATCATGTTCATGTCACAAAAACTTCTTTTTACAAAATGCGCTCAGTCATTTCATTTGCCATTCATTCAACTTCAAACAAAAATGACTTGAAAATGTCTCCACTTTTCAACAAAAACAACAACTTGTTTCTTTTTTACTCTTTTTATAAATGGAAAAGCTTCTCCTGCTCTCATGTTACATTCATATCACATGCAAAATGGTATGCCGTGAAAGAACTAAGGAGTCGTTCATTCTACAAACGAATATATATTTATTTCAATTTTGTTTTAAAACTTTTTTCAAAACTTATTTTATTGAGAAAAATTGAAGTTTTGAAAAGGAAAAAAAAATATACGTGGATTGTGAACAAACCCCAAAGGAAAGCTTCTCTTGCGGAAAACTAAACAGTTTTTTTCTTTTCATCCAAATTTTCATTCGGATTATGCCTACTCTTTCCTCTCAAGTAGCAGTTTAGTGCACATGGAGAAGAGAAGAATATAAAAAGAAGGTTGAAATATCCCCTTTCTCCGTTTTAATTTTTTTTTAGAAAATGATGATGATGATGATGACTGTCAGTGTCAACTCAATTAGCATGATCAAACAAAATTTTCCATCTCATTAACACAACCAGAATAATAGCTGTTATAAAATATTGTATAATAGTTGTAAAGTCATGTAGGTTTGTTAGTATTATATTTAAGCGTTTCTAACAATATTACGAAACGATTAAAAAATTAACGAAGAGCTTTTTAGTTTTTGATCACCTTTGACGCTATTTAAAAAAAATTCCAAAATATTATTTATAAATTGTCTGCTGAAGATATGTTATAATTCTGTGTTTAATCATTTATTATGAAATAAAGACGGTAAATAAAAATTATTACAAATTCCAGCAAGTGGGGTTTCCCTGTATTTCCGTTTCCTTCCGTTTAATATTCAAACCTTGTCATTTGACATTTAAAAAAATGGTAATAATAATGGTTAATAGTACAAGCATATTATATTTCTGACAAATTTTAATAGTAAATTATCATTTTTATGAGCACACAAATTCAAATCCATTTTTGTATTTCGTGTTCAGAATCCTAAAAATTTCTTCCAACTATTTTGTATACATTATTGTGTGTGTATAGAGGTATATATCAAGTGGGCTGATTAATTTATGAAAATTTTCAAAGAAAAAAGGAAAACTCTTTTTTTCCACCAGAAATAAATAAAAATTTAAAATATAAATGCGTACAAAGCACACACAGTCTTTTTTTAAATTATAAAAAGGCAAATTTTCTTTTCTCTTCTTTTCAGCCTTCTGCTACTACTGCTGCTGGTGTGGTCGGGTGTGGTGCGTTCGTGCGTGGGTTGCCTGCGTTTTGGTTATATGCATGCTATGGTTTTTCTTCTTTGTGGCCAGAGTTTTTAGACTTTAGCTTCTCTTTCTCTCTCTCTCTCAAGTCTCAAGGCTCCCTCCTAAATATAGCCATTTTACTTCTCTATCTCGTCATCGTCCTCCTTAAAAGCTTGTGTGATGTGTGTTTCTGTAATGATGTCAACGACAAACCACACACACACACACACACATAGAAGCCTTATACACAGAGAGAAGACATGGTTGAAGCCTCAAAGCGACCATTTTTTCTGAAGGGCTCTCTCTCTCCCTTTCTCGCAAAAACATGGCAAAGGAAGTGGATGGAATGGAGAGAGGAGACTGGAGGTGGAGAGCTCTTTCTGATCCAAGTTGAGTTGCTTTGCCCTTTTTTATATAACTTTTCCCTGTGTACTATTTATATACGGCTATATAACAAGTGTGATTTTATATGCAGTTTTTTTACCTATTCAAAGAATATACGTACATTTTCTATACCTACATATAATACTCTTTTTTCTTTTGTTTTACTCTAAAAAAACAAATGAGTTTTTCCGCAATGCGCTGAACAACTGGAAAACAAGAAGGAAAAAGTAAAAAAGAGAGAGAAAAGAAACAGGTTGGTTTGGTGGTGGTGGTGGAACTGGAATAAAAGATAAGAAGCAGAGGAGCTATGGTACTGGAAAACCAGGGAAAAAAATTATCCAGAAAAAAATGGTCCCATTTTTGCCAAGAAGAAAAATCGCTTAACATTCCAAAACTGGGATGATATGGCGGATAGATGGGTAATAGATAGATATAGATGGATGGATGGATGGATGGAAAGCAAAAAATGAGATTTTTTTGGTCTGGTCCCAGAAGAAGAAGAAATAAAAAAGAAAATGTAATGCTGGCTTATTTTTTTGTACATTTCCTTTTTATCCTTTGTTCTTGTGTCTGGTGAAATGGAGAAAGCCTACATAGCAAAAAGCCACACACACATTCACCCAAGCTGCCAATCTTGTCGAGAAGAAAAAAAGTGACGACTGCCACTGACTGACTGAACATGAACAAAATACATTTATATTATAATAGCCAGAGAAGAAGAACAAAAGAATAAGCAGTGGTGGTGCTGTACATATGGCAAAGCTCATTTTTTATTTTGTCTGCTGCTCTTCTTCGTCTGGAGACTCATGGCTTATGCGAATTTTTGGTGTGTGTAGTAAGCAGTGGGTAATATGATGATCCTATTATGTAATATGACATGGCAAACATAGTGTAACGTAATGTGATACAAAGCTATTATCAATCTTTTTTTCGCTTTTTAGTTTCATCATCGCATCAGAGCCGCGGCGAAGACGACAACGGAATAGTATTTTCTGTTTCAGCTGTGTTTTGTGTGTGGTGTGGCAAGGGTAAAAAAAGGGCTGTGGTGGTGTGTGCGAGTGGGTGTCACTGCCAAAGCCAACATTTATTTTTCTTCTGTCTGTTTTCTCTATAAAAAGTATAATATGCCAATTTTGTCTGTCTGTAGGTATGAATGAATATATATGTATATCCATACGTTATGTTACAGGCAAATGAACTGATGCAGAAAAAAAGATCCATCCATCCAACCCACCAAAATTTTTTTTTTTTCAGATAGAATTTTTGCAAAAGAGAAAGAATGAGACAGCTTGTCTTTCTATTCATCTTGTATTTTGACTGTGTGTAATTTTAACAACAAAAATGCTAATGCCACAATAAACGCCACCCTGCTTTCCTGTTTGACAGCCTGGCTGCCTTTAGTACACATGTAATTTTTTTCCTGGCATCAGCAGAAAAAAGAGAGAGAGGCAGACAGTGTGATGGCCTTTGTGAATTGTGTGAAAAAAGAAGAATAAACAGAAGGAAAGAGTGTGCCAAAAAAAAGACGAGAATAAAAGGGGTAAAAAACAAAAGCATTTTTGTTTGTGTTTTTTTGTTGTTGTCGTTGAATGTTCGACTGGGAGGATGGATGGATGGATGTAAGGAAGGAGGAAGTAAACATTTTGTGTCGTGTATAATTTTGATTTTTTTTGGTAACACGCACAAAATATGCAGATGAGAGAGAGAGAGTGCACGCGTAAATAAACTTGATAAAGGGAGATTTTCATATTGACATAATAACATGTCGTCGTCATGAAACTTGGAATGTTTAATAGCAATATTTTTTAAGACTATAAAATGAATACTATTTTTTTTAAATAAAATATTGGAAATAAATAAACTACTCAAGAAAATATAATTATTTAAAGGCTGTTAAATATTTTAAATATTTTTTTTTGTCTACCTTCATACAAGTGGAAAGGTCACACAGGGATTTTTCACAAAGGAATTAGTTTGGCCACAAAAAGTAAAGTTGCTGAAAGGATTATTATTATTTTGCTTAGATCAAAAATGGCTTTTTTACAGGACGCTGTGGTAAAAAGGGAAATACGGTTCT
>JAITYZ010001114.1:0-12315 GCA_027744595.1 Paronellides praefectus
ATCAAAAAGCAAAAAATCCAATTCCAGTTTTTTCTTCCCTTTTATTACACAAGAGTCAGTAGAACAGAACATTTGGTTTGGTAAGATATATATATATATATATTTATATATTATAGTGAGAAGAAGTGCAACCTGCAACACTAATGGCAATTGCTAGCACCTTCTTGTTTTTTATACACTACCACCACGCGAATATATATGTGTATTACATATATTCGTTTTAGAATAAGAATGCATTCATTTATTTCCTTTCATACAATCTCACATTTTCATCTTGATAGCAACAGACAAGAAGAAGAAGCAGACAACCGGCGGACCCCATTTTCTTATTGCGTTACTCACAAAATCCCCATGCCTACCTACTCAAATGCATACAATACCCTCTCTCTATTTCTGCCCTGCTCCACTACACTACTAGAAGAAGAAGAAGAGGAGATACATTCCCAGCCCATTAGGTATATACATCATACAAGGTATATATGCATTTGTAATAATAATAGGAGCAGTAGCAGGAGTAGAAGTTGTTGCGGTGTATGAAAAAAATAAGAATACCGATATAAGTCCGCCATTAAGTGCAAAGATCACGTATACCTCTTATCTTCTCCTCATCCCTTTTTTCATCACACCGCACATCAGGAGCAGTAGTAATAGTAAAGTATATAGTATAAAAATACCGGTGGTGATGTTGGTAAAGAGATGGGTAGGCACATAAAATGTATTCATTCACTCTTTACCGCCGTCCTCTTCTCTCTCTCTCCACCGAAAAAGGTTTAATTTGAGCTGTTATGTATTTTATTATATCACTGTTATCCAGAGACTATTTACACTCAAGTCACAAGTAAAAAATAGTTTACCTTGTCATATTACATTACATAAATGTTTATGCAAAGAAAATTATGATGCAGGTGCACCGACCCATCATAATCAAAATCATCAGCCCTGCACTAACTATACCTGGATACATGTAACAAAAATTCCTGGATAGTACACTTTACTTTTCACTGCTGCTGTCTTGTTTACCGATTAATGAAACTATATTTTTAGTTGTGAGGTAAGGAAAGGTGACCAAAGGCTCATTAAATAATGAGGTTGTGTGGAAAGCATTTCTTTTAACTTTTGAACGGAATAAATCAGATAAAATAGGTTGACAAATGTGGACTGTCATGAAATATTTAGAACGACAGGTTCTTGGAATATACACCTATATAACATGTGTGTATAGCGCTTTCGTTTAAGTAGAAAAAAAACTGCTGGAGTTTTTGAACAGTTGCATCACTTTTAAAAGTAATCCGGGTATTAGCCCGTCTGTCCTCTCTCTTTACTTTTTTCAAAGAAGATAGTCCTCGTCGTCGTCGCGTTATCTATTGATTTCAGATGTACGCACATGGCTTGGCAGCAGCAGCTACACATTTTTTTAGGTAAAACGGAACGGAAGCTTAGAAAATAAGCAGCCGAGCGTGGTCCCCAGTGGAAAGCTTTTTTTTCTTGACTGCTACTAGGCCATGCTGCTGCTGAGATCCAAGAGAAACAACAACTGCTTCTTAATTTAGCGTATTTTATTTTGATTTCTTCAGATTCAAAGATTAGATTGCGTCAAAAGTATCTCCAGCTGCTTTTCAGTAGAAATTGGGAATTTATAAAAGTATTAAAGGCTCTCATCACCTGATCCGTTAAAAGTTTACTTGTTTTAAAATAAAATAAAGTTTTGCTTAATGCTATAATCCAGCTTATTATAGTATATATTTTTTTCGACGCGGTCCACATAACTTTGAAACAAGTGTACTAGTACAAAAGTATGTGATCCAATTACCTCACTTCCCGTAACTCATATGCTTTATAAAAAAGCATAGAAAAAGCTTAAAAGGCAAGAAAACTGCATCATAAATTTAAGCAACGCTCTCTCTCTCAAAGAGAAACAATTGTGACCAATTTAATGATGATGATGATGATATGATGAGTAAGCAGACCAACATAAATTTTATATAATCAAAAATCAGGAATCAGTAGAACAACAACTAAAAATCATGTTTTCATTGTTTTAGAATTTGACTTTAAAAAAATAAACCGAAATTTTGAAACTTGTCATGCTACTCAGATTACATTTTTTTACATTTCCTTTCAGGCTGTACGCCTTCACATTTGCCCACCTAAAAAATTACAAAATAGTGTCTAGTAGTATGCCAGTACAAAAACCAAATCTCTTGATGATTTCCCATGTAATTTTCTCTTAAATATTATTATAGCCATATAAAGAATTGCAAAATCATAATAGTAAGCGTAATACTTGGATGGTGTGTCGGTGAGTGTGTGTGTGGTAGTATATATAATAATAATAATGGTAAAAAAATAAGCTGAGTAAACCTACAAATTATAATTATGTCCTCTTTTGAAACTAGATCACAACACCAAAATAATGGAGTTAGGTGTGCATGTATGCATCCATTTAAAGTAGTAGCGCCGCGCGTCGTTGAAGAGCAAGAGTAAAAAGAATAATATAACAACAGCCAACGAAAGTGCAAGTTAATGATTACAATAAAAAATATATGAATACTTTTTTGAGTTGGTGTGTGTGTATGCGCGTGTGTGTGGGTATCTATGAAAATCATATAATATAAAAGTACGCAATAAGTACAAAATGCACACACCTACATACCTAATATATATATTATATGTACCTATGTACCTATGTACTCCCAAAGAATATTGTCCGTAGTGGATACAAATGGAATATAAGCAAGCCAGCTTATTCTTTACTCTTTTTTACTCCTGAGTCGACTTTTTGTATTAATGGTTGTGTTTGTGTTGTTGTTATGTGTGTGCTGTTAGCGGTAAGCAAAAAGAAACCCATGAGGGAAACCAGTATTTTATTATTAAAGAATTCCAAACTCTTTTTATACAAAAAATGTGATTATGATGCTCATGTTCTCCTGTTCTGTTTTTCCTTAGCTTACTCCTTTTCTACTGAATTGTAGTACATTGTTACTCTGTAGCGCATCGTATGGATGTGTAAAATATAAGATAATTTTATTAGGTTTAAAAAATTTTACAGATCATTTCAATAACCGTACGTCGAAATTACAGTACATTGAAGTACATTCCATCTTAACGTTATTAAAACCTCAATGGAATAAGAAAAATAAATAGAGTCGTAGTAAGCACACAAATCATAAAAATTTCTTAAAACATGCATAAATTACTTTCGAAATCATTGCGGAACATCAAGCGGAATTATTTCAATTTTAATTTCATAAAAATGGCATGCACTATTGTCACGAACTAACGAAATAAAAGCTAATTTTTTCAATGAGTCTATCTTGTTAAACATAAAGCTATATGAATGTGCATATTATAGATAATCACTACTACTACTTTACTGACTGACTAGTAAAATGATTCAAGGTCTTGCCCATCCATAGGAAAAATTTAAATATTTAATGAAAGCGTGTGCAAGGTCTATAAGAAGCGTATAGTCATTAATATTATATTTGGCTATAAAATGAATTATTGATTGGAGCAAAAGCCAAGAAAGTCCATTCTTATCGTTTATATCCTAACCAGATCAAAAGACTACTACCACCATCAACACAAAATTTGTATAATAACCAGAATGAGCTGGCCATTACTCTCTCTCTCTCTCTCTCTAAATAATAATCTTTGGAATACCATGTATTTCCTTGCACTGGTTAATGATGTTTACTTTAAGATATTACCAAGAATGGGGAGACAAGGGGAAAAAAGTAGTAGAAGCAGAGAGGGGTAGGATTGGTAGGAACATGGTACCCAAATAATAATTCACTATCAGACCGATTCCTCCAGTTACCAAACACCACACCACCTCCACACTCTTCACTTCCTTTGCTATTTCCTTTCTCCGGAGTCCGGACAAAAAGCGGAAGAAAGAGTGGAGTTTCTTGATGATAATTATTAGAGAAATATAATATCACATTTTGTGTAAAAGAAGCTAAATGTATATAAGCATATTATAAACTTGTATGTTTTGGAGTAATGAAGATAGTTTTTGGTAAAAGTCGATGGCGATGTTTTTGTAGAAGGCTAAATTAAATTGGTAAATTTTTTGAAACTTTTTTATGCATGAATTGGCAGGCTGACTAGAAGGAAGACTAATTCCAGTTGTTGTGGTAGTAGTATTCGGGGTATTAAAGGCCACAAAACTTTCAAGGGTCGATCTGATCGACATTGTGGACATACTATGCAAGAAAAAAGTATGAATGTTTTAAGGAAAATTCAACTTTTTTAGTTTTGTGTTTTTCTAACTTTTGCTACTACTTTATTATTACATTTTGCATGCTACACATATTATTATGTGTTTTACATATACTCTGTGCAGAAAAAACTTACTTTTTCATTTGACACGACACCACACACAAAAACATGGTAGTAGAGAGTTGCATTATCAACAATAGAAAAAGGGTATAAGGAACACTGCTCTCGCCTTGCTATTTTAATACCCTTTCCTCCTCCCCTTTTTATCCTTTTCTTGGCCGCGACTATGCAAGAAGCATGCCTTCTTTCTTCTTCCAGTTTGTGTGCCTAATTTCCAAACTACCAATAATTTACTCTTGGTTCATTTGCTTTCTTTACTTGGCTTCTTCTTCCTTTTTCTTGCAAAGTAAAAAGAAAACTTTTTACACACATCTACACACACACACATTGCTAAAGTTATTATGTTACACACTCTTATTATTATAACTACACTTCTTCTTCTTGTTTCTCTATGAAAACTTTTGCAAGAAAGGATCCAGCAGAGAGTGAAGTATTACACAGGGAAGACTACACACACCACTGCAGAAAATATTTAAGTAGACATGCATGGGTCAAAAGAAGGTTCCTTGAAGATTATGGTTAAAATCTATGAACTGCTAGGCCAATAGAATATTTATTAACGTTTTTCATTTTGAAAGATGCATGCATAATAATAACATGACTATCTGCATTTAGTCTTGATTTTTTTTCTAAAAAAACTTGCATTTTGCCATAATAATATGATGTTATATAAATATATTATGGTTTGGCATGTAGCACTTTTTAGTAAACTTATAAATAACTTCAGGTTATATTTAAATATGTACACGTGAGGTACGTATTTATATATACGGAAAATTATCAAAAAACAACAACTTACTTCTGCGCATCTCGTATCAGCTTTTTTAATAAATGTCGAGAAGCTGATAAGTTTCTATTTACTTGACAAAAATTATAAGTACGGATAAACTGACACTACTCACATCACTCGACTTAATTAAAACTCAAATGCTTCAAATTAATATTATAGTTTCGAATTCACCTGACTGCTTTAAATAATAATTTATCATTAATATTTTTAAAATACAACTTTAAAGTATAACATCTTGTTTTCACAAAATATAAAAAAATACTCACGGTCATGGTTGCTTGTAGTTGATACAAATAAATATATATGATCTGAATATACATTGATTATACATTGCATTATACATCACATATGTACATATGTACCGTTTGAGTACAGGGATGATGTAATGCCTATCAATGCTATTTATTTTTCTCATTTTAGAAATGGCGGTGGACAGAAAAAAATATGGAAGGGATGGGATAGGAAATGTAAGGGGACACCCTTTAAACTCTCACAGCTTATTAACAAGTTGGTACGGAGAAGGGATGAAGGAACAGGCCTAAATATATTATATTGAGGGGTTGCAGATGAAATGATCCGAATCTCCTTGCCTGCTTTACTCAGATTGTTTCTCAATCTATTTATGTATGTACGTAGGTATGTGTGATACAGACAGCCTATTTACCTACCTACCTATCTATCTTTTAAGTTATAAATGTCTTTTAATGTGTGTTAATGTGTTACACATGTAATGTATCTACATTTACTTTGTATGTTGCAGGATAAAAAAACATTTACAAGAGGAGGAAGCCTCTCTAAGGGCCCATTAACGAAAATACAGGAAAAACATTTTTCTCTGATTTTTAAAGCATGTAAGTTTGAAACTTTATTCTATCTCGTCTTAAACCAATTACCGTTTTTAATTATTTATTTTTATTATCGGGTCACGAAAAAATAAACCAAGAATTTTACCAAAGAAAAAACATTTTCTTGAAAATACAAAAAATTTACAGTGAAATATCTCCTGAGGAATGACAAAAATGCAGAATGCACTCACTCGTTTATAAAAAATGCAATGCATAAGCTACGCACATTTAACTTGCAGAGCTCTTACTACAATACTGAGACTCTGAGAATTTTTTTCTTTTTTTCTTTTTTTGAGTACTGCACCAGTCGCCAAAAAAATCCCAACAGGCATCTAAAAAAGAATGGGTCAAGTTCACCATTTATAGCATCCTTACTCCTCTCTAAAAAAGTCCAAGGAACGAGGTCACAAAGATATTTCTGGCATGCCAGGGAAGAAAAAAAACGTTGATTGTGTGTGTGTGTGTATCCGTAAAGGAAGCAAGCTTAAACTATGAATGAGGTACATTCACATTTTTTACTCTCTCTCTCCTCATTCTATAGATATACATTTGAATGTACAAAAAAATCTCACGTACTTTTTTATACGACATTCTATATCCAAACTCAAAGTAAAAAAAATTTAACAGCAGGGCAATAAAACGGTCATCCGCTCCAGTTTAAAAAAAAGAAGATTGGAATTGAGAAACTGGTGTGGTTGTAGTAGTAGTGATTTTGTGAACATGACCCGCTCTTTCTTTTTTCAGCTCATTTCTTTTTTTAATGCTCACTGTTTCCAGCACTTTTAAAGTATTGTTCATTTTTTACAGCCTTTGCATCAAGTTGACTTGAAAGGAAGAAGACACAATAATCCCGTGCAATAAATGACCAATGCACACACCACCACCACCAGCAGCAGTAGCCCACCAACAACAACAACTCAAGAACAAATGGATCCCGCTATTTTTAGGCAAAAGACTTTTTTACAACTACTTTTTTACAAGTTGAGCTTGTTTTTTAAAGAAAAAAAGTACTTTTCCTTTCCTTTTTTTCTTTATGAGAAAAATACAATTTTGCTTCAATGATTTTTTTTAGGTAGATAGGTAGGTAGATTGTCAATCTTTAAAAAAAACATTCTTGGACAAGCTGATGATAATAAAAAGTATGCATATATAATATCTCCAAAGACGACAATGACGACGAGGGTGTCAGTGTAATAAAAAACGGAACAATTTTTTTTGGGTACGCTTTTGCCTCATAATAAAAAAAGGTACCACTCAAGAACAAATGGATCCCGCTATTTTTAGGCAAAAGACTTTTTTACAACTACTTTTTTACAAGTTGAGCGTGTTTTTTAAAGAAAAAAGTACTTTTCCTTTCCTTTTTTTCTTTATGGGAAAAAATACAATTTGGCTTCAATGATTTTTTTAGGTAGATAGGTAGATAGATTGTCAATCTCCAAAAAAGCATTCTTGGACAAGCTGATGATAATAAAAAGTATGCATATATAATATCTCCAAAGACGACAATGACGACGAGGGTGTCAGTGTAATAAAAAACGGAACATTTTTTTGGGTACGCTTTTGCCTCATAATAAAAAAAGGTACCAAGACAAGATATCATATACCAACCAGGTTGCAAATGAGCATGGATGTGGATGTGAACATGAAGGTAGTAAAAAACTAACAAGAGCAATAATGATAATCTTGATGATGAATCATTATTGTTGTTGTTGGGCATGGAAAAAAGGACTTTTTTCATATTCAAAACAGACTGCCCAAAAGTTACGGTACTCAATTTTATTTTTTAAATGAGCGAAACACCTTTAAAAAAGGTTTACAATATTTTTTGTTAAAAAACACAAATTTGTTGTGATTTGTGCCAAAATTAAGCAGACAAATAAAACAGTATCAGAAAACCTTTTAAATGGGTAAAATAAGACGGGGTAATAATATAACAATACGGCGTTATTAAGGCGCAATTTAAATTTAGTGATTTAAACAGTTTTTTTTGTAGGTTACGGAACAACGTTTCTAATGATAATGATGGTTATGCGACGAGGGAAGTCTTTTTTTATTTTATGCCGGATACTCATAAAACTTCTTGGTTGGTCATTCCCAAACTACAAATAGGTATACAGCTATACTAAGAATACACTTTTTTTTAAAGCAGCTTGTTTACACGGATTGAAGGATTGAGGCTGGACTTGAGCTTTTATGAGGCTATTTGTGAATGAGTTTGTTTTTGGGGGTAATAAAATGATTGACAGCTTTTCTTGTACCCTTTTACAATCCTACTTTGTCATCATGTTTAAATGCGTCCTATTGGCTACTATACATTTTACTACGTTTTTCTTTGCTTTTTTTAGGTACACACGTAAAAATATATACGTATACCACTTTGTGATCTTTTATGGCCAGGAATAGCTCCTTCCAAAAATAGTGGAATTACAAGGATTTTTTATGTAATTTTTCAAAATGTCTGCCAGTTTCCTGCAGAGGTTCATCTCGAAGACATCCATTTCATTTGACTGTATTTAAATTATTTTGTGTATATTTGTATTTAAATATAGTTAAATATATAATTCATATTAAACATGGTAGTATTATTATTGTAATTTGTAATACAATGCTTAGTATTTAAGCATAAACAATAAAAATTGATTCCCTGTTACAAAGTTTTTTTATAATCAATTAATCCATTTTACTTTGTTTTATGGCTGATTGTGTTATTATTATTTTTATTGAAAAGTGCCGCTGCGTAGTGAGAGCTCTTATTTGTTCCATTGTGTTTACAAGGTACATAAAATAAATTCTAAAAAGAAATTTCAAATAGTCATCCCGAGCTTTTTTAACTGCATTAGTAATTCTGTTAACGTGCAAAATTTATTAATGTTTTTTTCTGCCAGCCTACCAAAAAAATATTTTCCATTGCACTCAAATAAAATATTAGTAATAAATATTAAGACAATTTTTTTACATTATAAATAATTTGTGTACAGAATACAAAGTTGTTTGTGTGTTTGTTGTTGGTTCGAAAAAAAATATTAAAAAAAAATAATAAAACGCGGAGTATTTTTTATCTGTTTTATTATTATTTTTTCTTGTAAGATTTTCGTACATTATTCCCCCGTGTGTGTGTGTATTCTTGTTCCTAGTTTGGATATTATTTTTCTTTCTCTCAGTTTTCTCAACATTTTCACACTGGTGTACTATTCATTGCTGATATACTTATTGGATTTATAATAATGATTTATATTTTTGGATGGATCTGAAAAAAGGGAAAAAGGTAAGAATGCAATTTATTATGACAAAGTCTTAGCTTTATTGTCCTTCATAAAATTTTTCCATGCTTTCACACTTTTTGCCAATTAGTCGGTTTTGTTCCCTCCTCCTATTTCACCATAGTCAGTAGTACAGTGACAGTGTACACTTTGGCTGTTCACTACAATAAGCGTGTATATAGTAGAAAAACAGCGTAAATGTAAGTGCTTAGTTAGCTCAACAAACTGGAGAGAGAGAGACAATATTTTTTGTATAACGTGTGGGTTTGGTAGGTAGCATCATTTTCATCCTACTTCCATAATATTACGTGCTTTATTCTTTCTATTTTTTTCTTTCTTTTTCTTCCTATTTTGTTTCTCGTTAGGAGCTACACACACTCACACACAGCTATACACACATTCATCCAGGACTTCCAGGACACAAAAAAATATATATCCAGGGTGAGGAAAGAGCAGCAGGGGATATTTCACCGAAAGGTTTACACACTCCGAACTTTCCGACATTTCATAAAACATACATGCCTACCTTACCTACTACCTAACATGTATATAATGGAAGATCACTATACAATCAAAAGAATAATGGCACACACAGTTCGCAGTAGCTTTTCTTTTTGGTGGAGGAGGTGGTGGTGGTGGCAACTACTTTTTTCTCTAGCTATCCAACCGAAGACAATCCTTTACTTATGGGTTACACATGTAGGCATTTTCATATAAATATGCCGAGTGGAAGAGGAGAGCGAGAGATACATACATTATTACAACAAAAGAAAATTACAATGCAGCCCTTGATTCTTCTTCCTCTTTTTTTTCTTCTCTGCTCCCTATTTTTTCTACTTCCTCTTCCCTCTCTCTCTGATCTCTTGGCATTTTCAACTTTTTCCACTTTTCTCAAATATATAATGCCTTTTTTTATACCTGCTACCTATTTTATATAAGCGCCATATACTCTGTTTTTTCTCCTATGTTGAAACCTAACAAGTCAAATCAGCAGGCATACGGGATTGTAGAGAGAAAGAGTGAGAGCTAAGCACCATTTCATTAGAAACACCTCACGTAGTAAAGTAGCCGTCCCCTACCATCGCATATATTATTCGATGACAATAATATGTCTATATTCTGGAGATATACATACATGGCTATATATTTCCCATATAAAATATATCAACATTCTTGTTACGTTTCATGTATGCATGTTAGGTATGGAATACTATTAGATTATTTTTGATTCATGTCATCTATTAGGAAATTCCAAAAAATGTAATTTATTGGGTGATCCCTACCAAAAATCTCAAATGCATAAAAAATACATGATTCCTTCTCTCACGCAATCAATAAGAAAAGCTAAAATAAAAAACTTGCTTGCTTGCACACATCTTTTGCATAGTAATTACCTTTTGTGATTCTAAAAGCTTCCCTTTTTCTTTTATTTTATTTTTTGTCTGCGGATCAAATTACCTACAAACATTACAATTTTTTACTCAAATGCATAAAAAATACATGATTCCTTCTCTCATGCGCCACGAAATCAATAAGAAAAGCTAAAATAAAAAACTTGCTTGCTTGCACACATCTTTTGCATAGTAATTAATTACCTTTTGTGATTCTAAAAGCTTCTACTTTTTTTCTCTTTTTATTTGTGTTCGGATCAAATTACCTACACACATACAATTTTTTTTGGCAAGTTATGTTTTTTTGTACACTTGACTTAATATGCAACAAAATATTTCTAAATATCTAAATATTTTCCTTTCTCCTCGCTACAAACTTTTTTATTTATTTTTATTTGTTTATTTAAAAAACAAGACAATTTCTTGTTTATAGCCAAAGGAATCAAAGTTGACTAAGATCCACAAGGGAAATAACTCTTACGCTCTTATCAACATGCTTCATAAGGACTTGTGACATTTTTCCAATTTTCGTGAAAAATTCATGTGAATATTTTTTTACCCCTCTGCACTTTAAGCTTCTTGTTTGGTGTATTTATATATAAATAGGTGCGTTTTGTATCATAATGTCCTTGTATTTTTTTCTGTGTGTGATCTTTCAAGTGAAGGATGAATGTTTTGTTGCTTTTTTTCTCTCCTATTCTCCCACACTGTAAAAAAAAGTGTACATGTTCTCAAAAGCTTGTGCGCATAAATTTATTTATATGCGATCAGATAGGACAATGTTTTAGTAGGAAAAAGGAAACAAAGAGTTATACGAGTAGTGAGTGGGTGCCACATATTTTTTCTCCTCCGGTGGCAGCGGTGGTGGTGTGGTGACGGTGGTTCATAGAAGGGCGTAGGAATAAAAAAAGGGAGAACAAGGGAGAATTTCAAGCAAGCAAGCCCTATGCTCAATTTTCTTTCTTTTTTTACTTGTGTGTTATTTTTTTGGAGAAATAAGTTTTTAAAAAGGGGAAAGCCATAATGTGTTATACACAGGATCATTTATAGGCAGATGCACACACATAAATGTATGTGTGTATACATTAAATGCCCCCTCTCTCTCTCCTGTACTCTCAAAGAGGAAGAATTATTATATTCCTTGTCTCTCTTACATAAACAGGAAGAAAAAGCGGAGGTTTCTTTAGCATTTAGAGTGGAAAGGAGAGAGAGTTAGGCAAAAAATTGCCAAGAAAAATCAGAAAAGATGGACTTTTTTCCCTTTTTTAAGTCACAGCTGGTGCATACAACGCGTCTACTGGGCTACTACACCCTTTTAAACAAAACGCAACTGCTGCTGCTGCTCCTGCGACTCTTCCTTTTTTCCTTGTCTGCGTTTGCATGCATTTTGTGTGCTTATTACTCTACTTGCATTGTTGGAAAAAAGTAGCCTCTCTGTTTGGTTGTGAGTAAACTTATGCATGCCGCCGTCATGCCACTGTCCTCTTCTTCTTTTTCTTTTGATTCTAAGCATTTTGATATGCATAAAAGCAAAAACTTTTCTTGAAAAATGTACACACATTTTCTTATTTTTTTCTTCTTCACTTTTTTCCTTCCTCCCGCTGCTTTTTTTCTATATGCATTTGTTATCATGAATGAATGTATTATTATTGTTTTTCTATTCTTGTGGAACATGTATTTAAAGA